>JAWZYT010002723.1:2500-85000 GCA_034508575.1 Petrolisthes manimaculis
CAACATTATTATCAACATGGCATCTCATAATATAATCATAAAGAATATTGAATGTTCATATATTATACAAATGATGTATTTATATGCCTATATACTGAAAATTACGTCCCATTTAAATTTGACTTGATGTTAGCAGAAAGTTATATGGACAGTAAATATTAGAATCCGTGTAGTTATGTGACAACTGACAAAGCAGAACACACACACACACACACACACACACACACACACACACACACACACACACACACACACACACACACACACACACACACACACACACACACACACACACACACACACACACACACACACACACACACACACACCACACACACACACACAGGCCTGTAAGTGCTTGGAGGAGGGCAATTTAGCAGACCACAAATTTGAGGCAGTGTTTTAGTCTGGCAAAGTCGAGCTACTCATATCTGTCTTCACCATGTTAACTCTCTCTCTATCTCTCTCTCTCTCTCTCTCTCTCTCACACACAGATGCACATTGAACACTGCCCCTTTTCATCACACACACACACATTGCTCCACTATAACACACACACACACACACATACACACTTTCTCACCCTCTCCCTCCCTCCCTCCCTCGTACATAAAAACCGTTCTCCCTTCACATACCAAACTACGGCTTCCCTCCCTCCTTTCCTTCCCCTCCCTTCCACTTACAAACCATCCCTCCCCCTCCATATTTTACTCTCATTAAATCTCTCTCTTTTCCACTCATCATCTTCCTTTATTACACTCACTAGTTTCATTTTGTCTTTGCCTACCCTTTTCCTCTCAGCTTTTCTCCACCTCCCTAATTTTTCCACCCTACTTGTGTGTGTGTGTGTGTTGGGAAGGGAAGATATAAATTTTGTATGCGTATAATTATGTGTGTGTGTGTGTGTGTGTGTGTGTTGAAAGGGGAGAGAATGTGTGAAGGCTGTGCGTATAAACATATGATGGGTCCTAGGTGTGTGTTTTGGTGTGTATTTGTGTTTATAAATATCCTCTCGTCACTCGTAACACTATTGACAAACTCTACACATCTACAGTACAACAGGTGAACGTCCTCTCCACAATCTTACCTTGAGGAATGATGCCAAAGCTGTGACGAATATTGTGGTTTTTACTCACATTTGTAACACACAGTCGACATCTACAGCAGACCTATATAAAAAAAAATATATAAGAATAAATATAGGATAGTAAACACATAGTTGCCATCTACTGTATATATATATATACCAGTATGTGTACCTAAGGAAAAATAATAGTTGGATAAAAAACACACATACACACATTTATTACCTTCTCGTTTAATACCATACACACACACACACACACACACACACACACACACACACACAGAACCAAAGATATAAAACTAAACTTATAGAACATCACATTTTAATAAATAAATATTGAGAAGATAATCACGTCTCATTCACAACAGCATCATTATTACCACACCAGTGATCGAGGCTATAATATTGCCAGTAAGACACAACTTTAGACCAGGACTGTACATGTTGGCTGGTGAGTATCAACAAGGAGATTATAATTAACAGAGTGGTACCGATACACCTTCTCATGACCGCAATCTCTCTCTCTCTCTCTCTCTCTCTCTCTTTCTCTCTCTCTCTCTCCATTTGTTTGTCTGTCTCTCTATCTGTCTGTCTGCCTGTCACTCCATCCATCTGTCTGTCTGTCTTTCTATCTATATACCTCTACCTACTGTATAATTATATCTGTCTCTCTCCTATTCTCATTTCTACTTTTCTCTCTCTCTCTTCCTTCTTCCCTACTTTCTCACCAACCTCCCTCTCCCCTTTCACTCCTTCTGGCATATAATTTTTTGTTGCTGTAGCAAGATCCAGAGTCCTTCCTTTCTCTCTCCACCTTACCTCCAACTGCCTTTACCTTTCTCCTCCTCCTCCTCCTCCTTCATTCTTCATTCTCCCTTTATCTCCTGTTCCTTCACCTTTCTCTTTTATACTTCATCTTTCTCCTTCTCCTCCTTCCTTTATTTCCCTCCTCCATCCTCCCTTTACATTCATATTCCTTCCTTCCCTCTTAATCTCCCTCACACCCAAACCACGTCTCTCAGATATATACAAACCCTCCTCCTACTTTCTACATCCCCCCCCCACCCCCATCTCATCATACCACAAGCTTCTTCTACACCTCGACATGCCACCATCCCTAGCTATCACCATCCTACCCTGTCTGTCACCATACTACCCTTCCTATCACCATCCTACCCTCACCATCACCACTCGGCCTTTTCATCTCACTCCCTTCTCCCACTACACTGTCAATATCCTTCACCACCACTGTCACCACCCTACCCTCTGTTACCGTTCTGCCTTTTCACTCATCACACTATGTCAAAATACACAAGTCGAGTCTTTGACGACGTTCAAGGCGAGACATGAATACGCCTTTTTGGTATTACTGTACGTAATTAGAGGCTGTTTTATAAGATTGAGCACAAACAGTGCACTTTTTATTAAGATGATTAACATTATTAATTCGGAGTGTGGACATAATAAATAATCAAGTCAATTAAATTTATAGTATTTGGCTTACTTGCATAACATAATCATATAATCATTCATTATAATTATTGTCACTTTAATATTTCTGTCCTTGGCTTGAGCATAAAATATGTTTTATTTCAAAAGTGCTGCTTTTGTGACAAATATGCCACAGAAGAAAAGTTTCTTAAAAGTCCAACAATGGAAGAATATAATGTGAAAAGAAGATAGTGAAGAGTTGGCAATAAGGTTGGAATAATAACCTTAAACCTTATCAACCTTCAACGTTATTATACCTGCCTGTCTGCTATTCCTGACTTGATCAACCTTGCACAGTCACCAACAAAAGCATTATCGCCTTATCTGCAAAGTCATGACCAAGTACAGTATGTTACCGTAAGATTTAATAGTCTCCATAGTGAACCCAACCATCAAAGAAGTTGACTAATTTACCACCTGGTTATTGTAAGTTTGTAAGGTGTATTTTTTGTTTGTTGAATATGCTTTATATTATCCCATATTATCCTTCAAGAAACGCTCTGTAAGGTGATAAGGTACCGGTGATAATTATATTTGTTAACGAATGTCCAGTCCCTGACCCTTACCAACAGTGTCCTTCCTAGCTTTCTCCTTTGTCCCTTTCACTCCCTCCAGTCATCAGTCAGTCACCAACCAGCCTACAAAGTCAGACTACTGTAGCATAAACAAACGACATTAGTTCATTCTTTAATCTCAACGGCGCAGCTCATATGACCCCTGAGACAAGGTCTGCCTCTGGGCTCTTGTTCTCTAAATACACTCAATTTGAGGTGATAATTTTTCTGAATAATATGCATCACATATTAGAGCTGGTTACACAAGCTTAGTTTGGCTAGGTTGAATCATATAGGCTGTTTTGGATCGCACGACTTGTATCATATAATATCCTGTATTAACTTACCATACTATATAGTTATCAAAATATAACTTGCATCGTTACTTACATGAAAATAGATGGCTCTCATAATGTCACACTCGAGGAAAAAATAACTCAAAATAAATCACAGTACAAGTAAACTGAACCAACAAGACTCATCGTCATAAAAAAAAAAAATAACAAATAATAATAAATGAATAGATAGATAAAATTATAAATAAGAAAAAAAAAGTTTATATCCATTGAAATTTCAGGGGATATGCATTCAGAGTTTCTGACTCAGATTTACTGTTAGTAAAATAACAAAAAATGTTCTATAAGACTTTGAAAGAATCACATACAACTGAAGCAAGCGACTCTTATAGATCAAGCTTGGGACAAACCGCTCAGGATTTTTTTTTTCGAGGCATACATTTGGCTATAAATACATTCTTTCTCAACCGCACCAGAAAATCTCTGGAGCAAACTGCCTCGGCTCTTCAGAAATTACTGTACAACAAGAGTAGCCTACACTGTGGATATGTAGCCTACAGTTGCGGTCTGAAGTTCTGTCGTCTCTTTATAGTATGATGGTGAACTTTGATGTTGATTTCGTGAATGAAATATAACTGTATATATTGAACGTTATTTTCATGGTTTACAGTTGTCTTGAAGAAACAATCTTGTTTCACTTACTTCAAACATCGTTCCCAAAGTTCACCATCATAACAGAAATGACGGAACCAGTGATATGACCGCATTATTGTAGGTACAGCTACAGTATAGGTGTGTGTCCTCTAGTGGAGCTTGACACATTCCCTCACTCTTTCTCTTTCACCTTCCCTCTCTCCATATTGGGTAGCGACTAGCGAGCAGGACATGACCTGCTGGCAGAGAGACAAAGGGAGAGTTTTACTAATGACCATAGTTGGACCTGAGACTAGTGTAGCCTACATGAGAATGAATTAAGGATGAAAGTAGACCGTCCTAAGCCTGGAAGACCCTGTATGATGAGGGAGAAGGTGACAAAAATTAAATAAAGTAAACATGGAAAGAAAAGAAGGAACGGACGGATAAATGCAAAAGAAAGGGAGTGACTCTTGTCCGAAGGGGAGCTCCACTTCAGTTTCGAATCACCTGTGTTGCTTCCTTTCTTGTAACACCGTGAGTCAGTTGGTGCATGGGTGAGGAAGGATGGTTGGCTGCAACATCTACAGTACTTCCAATTAGCTTGGCTCTCTCTCTCTTTAACGAGTTGACTTTGAATCATAACAAAAAGCAGATTCTGGAACTCAAATAACATAAACCTTTGTCAATCATATAAAATACTAAATATAATATTCCCACGCCTACACCACAGTGAGTACACACACACACAGACCACAATATCACTATCTAACCACCATACCTGACTCAACGGTTCTCCAGTGACTTAAAACACTTCAAGGTAAACTCACACACAGATACATTACACATTCCATCCCACAGTCCCAGACACTACAAACCTTAAACTAATAACCTATAACCTTGTACTCATTACTGACACACACACCATTCGATAGGTTCACAAGGTTGACCCTATTTATAACTCTTGTTGTAATATGAAAGTATAACAAATACAGTATTTCATGCTGCTCTCCTAAAATCTGCGTTTGGTTGACTTGATCAAATTATGGAATTGGTCAGGAGATTTAGCCTCCATATTTAGGCATACAGTAATTAGTCCTGATTCTTTCATTGAAGCCAATGAGATGGTATACTAGCAGCTATACCTACACAACAAGGGTCCAACCACTGCAGTATATGTACAAAATCACTCACCAGAAATATTCTGTTCAGAGCAGTGTGACAAGGACAACAGTAACAGCCAGCAAGGCACATGACTCATTTACATTCAATGTGGGATAGAGAGTTGTGCATGCAAAGTGAAGGTGACAGGAACTTGGTCGAGGCTGTACATGACCACAAGAAAGTAAGGTGTACATGAGAGTGAAGTTGAAGTCAAATTAATTCGTCTCATGAGTGAAATATTGATTACTTTGCTAGAGGGTCAGACAGGTATGACAGTGAGGGTTACATCCATGTACAGTAGTCCAGTACATGTACTCTCTAACCCAAATACAGACACATCAAGGTACTCACCTCAGCCTCACCCACATGACCCAGAGTACAGGATGAATATACATTACTGTACTGTGTAAGTGTCATATGCCAAAGAGGCTTTTGTGTAGTGGCCGACTGTGAGGTTGAGATAGCAAGAAATGAGGAGTGTTCCTACATCACACACTCAGAGACACGAGATACAAAAATACATAAAATGTTACATTACTATATTTTTTATACAGTATTGTCAGTACAGCAGTGGCCATATGAAACTAAGTTACGGTGGAAGAACAAGAGAAATATCTGAATGAAATTGAAAAAGCCTTTTTTCGGGATGATATAATTTTAAAAGTCTAATGAAGTGAGGGAAGATTATATTATTGGTAATGGTAATATTCTATGATACATGAAGATTGACAACACTTAAAACCCAGGGAACTACTGAAAGAGTAAGACAAAAATTAAAAAGGGTGGGTTGGGCAATAGGAAAATGGAAAAATGATCATTGATCGATGAATGAGTGACAGGACATGAACTTCAATTACTACCTCAGGTTCTGTAGCCTCTCTGGCATGATGGTAAACCTTTTTAATAATATCATGAATGAGAAGTCATTGCTCATTTTGCTTGTCTGTAAACCATGAAAATAATGGTCAGAAGAAATACTCACGTTTCATTCATATTATTCTTAGTGCTCATCATCATACTAGAGGTGACAGAACTTTACAATGTGACTGCAGAACACAAAGTTCATACTTAGAATATTGGAGGGCTCTAACCCTTCCCAGTTAGTTACTATGGTAAGTTAAACAAGATACAGTATGGTAATAGGCACTTTATTTTGGATTGCTTTTCTTGAATATTTTCAGAAAACAATTGTCATTCCTAATCCCCGCCTTATTATCTACAACACACTGCTCATACAGTCCAAGATGTCAAACACAAAGTCACAGGGGATTTTGTGGCTGGAACTTTTACGATGAAAATTACTTTTTCAGTGTACCAGTGACCTCCAAGGAGAAACTGCACATTACAAAACTGCAAGATACTCTTCTACTGAGCAGATTTGTAACAGAGAGAGTAACTAGTGGACAGTCATGTACTTATAACCTGAAATATTATTCAGACCATTATTAAAAATAAATGTATAAGTACATTAACTGCTACCTGTATGTACAGTACTTGCTGTATTTTGTAATCATCCACTTATGAATATGTAACACTTTAACTTTGGCCAACTGTGTGTAGTTAAACCAATATAATATTTACACTTCACGACTCCAAGGCATGTTTTAAAAGATAGCAATGGTTTTCAAACACACACACAAGTGTTGAAATCCTAGATATCATCAGCATCAAGTGAAAATATGTTGGCTAAGTTTAAACCCTCAGTGGGTTTAACTACACAATGAATAAAGATATCTACCATATCAACTCTTGTGAATGTTTTTTATACAGTACCAAAGAAAGTAGAGCTATACATAAGGTAGACACTCTACACACTAGTAATCTGAGACACTGCTCATTACTTTATAGTTGTCTTGTCTAAATATAATACTCTGTACAAGTACAAAACTTCATTTTGTGGTATCAGCTCAAAATTACTTCCTTATATACAGTATG
Source organism: Petrolisthes manimaculis (assembly GCA_034508575.1). Taxonomy (NCBI): domain Eukaryota; kingdom Metazoa; phylum Arthropoda; class Malacostraca; order Decapoda; family Porcellanidae; genus Petrolisthes; species Petrolisthes manimaculis. The sequence continues at coordinate 9,661 of JAWZYT010002723.1, forward strand.
TAACTTTAAATAATTAGACAATGTTCTATCAATTTTCAATGTTTATGGGCACAGTAATTTAAAATAAAACACAGGAATGATTCCCTCTGATTAAGTAAAATAATGGCAAAGCAAGAGCAAATTGTATGGTACAGTACTAACGAATGTGCGATCAAGAAGTTTTCAGCTTCGAAGGTTTGCTAAACTTCTTCAATTTTGAGTTTCATCACACGCGAGCGTAAACACACACACACATTATAATATCAACATTTCCCAAACAAACCCAAAATGAGAAAACTGGAGTACACTGCAAGCTATTTTTCCTACAATAAAGTAAGCTAGTTTACTACTTTGCTTGAGACTACTGATTCTGTCCATCCCAGGTGCTGAGTACCAATAATGGACTGTTACTCTCCTTTTGCACCTTATATCTGTTACATTACAGCCAAAGAAACTATCAGCTTCCTTCATTTGTAGCTCCAACATAGACCTTTGAGCATAAAGTACTTCTACGTACTGTAGAGCTTAAGTATGGGTTCCCATTTACCGTATACAGTATGCCAATCGTGTATGAGGTGTGGCAGGGATGATAGTAGCACTATTTTTGGTGATGGCTAAATGGAAGCACAGCATGCAGCTTATATTGTCATTACTCAACAGCCACTCTAAACATAACAGCTAGACTTAAAGAGTATAAATGGGAGGGTGAGTATATAGTACACCATGAACTGCCAAGTATGTTTTAAGCAAACCATGACAGTTTCCACAATTTGCTTGTTTGTACCTGTATAGTAAGTTTAATATACTGTACTGTACTGCAATATATTATTTTAACTTTAATGTCTGCAAAGTCTGAAAAAAACAGGCTATTGTTCTGAAAAGTCCTTGAAAAATCATATTACTTGAAGAGTAATTCAGTGTACAGTATATAGCATAAAGTATATATATTTAGTCCTGATTTAACTTGAATAATTGTTGAAGACTTTACACTACTGTACTTTTTTGTAATTTCATTTGATACATGTCAGCTTACACTTACATTTCAGTAGTAGTGTCTTAACAAGTAGATAATTTTACTTAGTCAGAACTTTCACTAAAAAAAATAAAATATATATATATATATATATAAAGTAACTTTTTTTTTAATGTATCAATACTCATACCATATACTGTATAGGTAAATGCAGCATCAATAATACACTGATGTAAAAATCCCTGTACTTCAGGTCATCTCAGGAACATCACTAATGTGTATGTAAATCTGTCCACCCAATATCAAATAGAATTAAGTGGACTTATTTTTTGCATGCACTTCCAACTAAAGTACTTCTCACATACAGTTTGCTTAAAGAGGAAGTACAACAAAAAGGGAATAGTACCATAAGAAGGGGATATCGTCTATAAGTAAGAATATATTGTATCATAATCTCAGGAACATTTAAACTTACATTACAGTATTAAAGAAACTACTGTACTTAATAGAAGAAAAAAAAACTGCTTGTAATTTTGGCATCATAATTCAGTAGAGTGAGATACTGTACCTTGTATCTAGTATGGTATAGGTCACAGTTAAACATATTTATGATACCCCAATGATGAAAACCTAACTGAGACAGAGTGACACATAGGCAGACTGTACACTGTGCAGCCCTTTCAATTGTCTTACTAACTCTACTGATCATATACCAAGAATTGTACTTATTGTATTAATGACTTTTATATAGTAAAACTGTGATAAACTGACAGTTTAAGAGAATCTGTCAATTACTGGCCAGCAAAACAGCAAGTGGTCACAAGGCAGACACTTGGGTGGTTCAGCTATGATGTGAAATCTCTCACAATTAGTACGGCACTTTCAAAAGATCAATGATGCTCCTTCCCACTGTAATTTTTTAAAATTATAGTACAGTACCTAACTCCACTTATCAATCATAATGAAAAGAAAGATGAAGTGAGGTTGGCTGTGAGGAGTCATTGCAAAGAATATTTAAGGTGATATATATATTTTTTTTTAATTTAGGATTTTCAGCAATCTTTTACTTGAGGCTGTACATTACGGACTTGGCACCGATTAATAACTATTGAAAGTATAACTAACTTTATTATCTTACCCTTATATATAGACTAAACAAGTGAATGCTGTATGAATACTAATGCAAATCTGTCCTGTAAAAAGTACATTTATGTTTAGGAATTAAAGTAGCCTACTTGTGAGTGTTTTCACATATTTAGCATCAACACATGAATCCCCTTCTACTGTATATCTTATGAACCACACAGAGTGAACCAAGATACTAAGTACATAATAAATATAAAATACACAGCAATGTAACAAGGGCTACATGCTTCTAAGAAAACAATTGGCACAAACTTAGAATCTATAAACCAATAACAACAACAACAACTGAAAGTCTATAAATTAAAGACTCAACCACCACCAAGCTGAACCTTCACTTACCACTTACCCCTCTGGCTAAATTTAAAGGATGAAACTCTTGATGGTAAATTGGAGAACTACTGAATCCTCCAAACTATGTCACAAAACAGATTTCCTATTACAGTAGTAACATCGAGGTGATTTGCTTCCTGGTATAATTTGGAGGAATCGGTAGCCCTCCAATTTCCCAAGATGAGGTTCTCCCTTTAAACTGGCACAGTGAATCTACAAATTATCTGAGCTACTGACTTGACTGGGTTGCCTAGATTATGCACTACAAGGGTTAAGGGTTGTGTTGGTTCTGATGAAGGATGACTCATTACTCCAAACTATACTAAAAAACTAATTCCCTACTTTGATTGAGGTACAATTCTGTTTCTTGGCATAGATTAACTTGATCAAATTGTTAGACTGATCGCTACATCTCCTGCTGATCTAATCACTCCACTTATTGTTTTTTTAATATGATAGTTCAGCAACTCATGGACTGGAGATCACTCCATGTGATTTTGTTCAATTGCGTGTGTGCATCATTGGACACATTCTACACCAATATCCACAAGAGCTTATTATGCACATTTCACTCCTTCACACGGAAACATAACATAACCCTGCATATAAGAAGAGAGGAGTGAGGCAACCTTCACAGCATTGATCAACAGAAAAGAGAGGAGTGGGGTAACCTCCATGCCACTGATCAAAAGAAGCTACTGTACCTGGGACACCTTAAGAGTTTAATTGCATTGTTGAATGAGGTATGAAAAAATGAGTTGGGGACACTCAGTATTGTCCATTGTGGTGAGCTTTGAGTTTTGTACGAACTTTAACCAGGGGAGTGGGATGCTGGAACCCAGGGAAAAGATTACGAATATATTGTCTATGATTCAGAATGCATGATGTACAGTCATGATCAAAAGTGCTGTAACCTCATCTACCACGATATGAACCATGTGTGGTACCGTAAGCTTCACAGGCTTGTGAACTGAAGAAAAAAGTTTCTTCACTGATTATACTTGATATTATTTTCAAGATGCACTTCACAAGGCAACAGCACTTTTGCTGACAAGTGTACAATGCAATGTCTCCCATGAGAAAATAAACTGGTACTGTAGAACTACAAATATGCACAGAAAATATAAACATTCATTTCTGAATATTTTAAATAATTTCCTGCACATCCACCTTACTCTATGTCATTAGCTCTATTTTCTATGCTTAGTATATAAATAAAAAATTAATCATCCTGTCCATTATGTCTTGCAGGTATGAAAACCACACAAAAAGTACAAACAAATGAATATAAACCATTTTAACTAGACTGTATTGGTCCACTGCTTGGTACAATTTACAACACACACATTCATACCTAAATACAAAAAATACAATTTCTAGGCTATACAGAGCATCGGCTATAAAAAAAAAGTACAAGAAACTGAAATAAAACCACAATTAAGTTACAGTATGAGAATAAATGGCTAATACAGGAGAGAAAGAAAAAGGAGATAGAAATTCACAAACTAACATTTGATTCTGCAAAGGAAGACCTAAGGAGTAACTTGATAGTATTGCAAACAGGTTGGCAATGAATGTCTCCCACATGAAAAAATATTGTTAACCAAAAGTCGTCAGTCATGGATAAGGTTATACAAATATCCGCTGAAAATGATTTAATCCTATAAACACACAATTAGGTAAGAAGCTGTACTGTATAAGCACACATACATATTCTACATGCCTCCATGCACACACATACATCAAAGCAAATATATTCCCTTTCTATACCAGAGCAAGGCTTATGTAATTCAGAGCTGTGACATCCACACTGCACCAGGTGTTTATATAAGTGTTGGTAACACTTACACTGAAAAAGCTCAGAACAAAATTGGTCTGTACTTCAGATGAAAAAGCAACACAGCACCACATGAATTGCTTCAACAACTATGAATAACAAGATCTGAAAGTGATACAAAATGACCTGAATGATAATGCAACGAACATGAAAAAAGTAAATGCTTATGATTGGAAATACAACTAAAAATTTTGCAAATGCAGCATGATTGATGTGGTTTCTTTGGGTGCAACTAGAGTGCTTACAATAGTTATAATGATGATTGTGCTATACAGTACTGGAAAAACGGAGATTCTTGAAACGATTCAGAAATGTATAATAGACTCAGGAGTAGGGTAGAGAATCAGACCTTTCTATAATATGATGTTATACATTATACTAGAAGCCCCCTCCATTTTCAACTAACACAACACCATAAGTAAGACTGAGAAGTATTATAGTGTAGTTGGCAAGGCCATTCATCATGAAATGTTAGTCCATTCTTATTAAATGTTTCCAGCCTTATGAGGGCCTGGGCACTGTAGGCAGAAGGAAAATCAAACTTTCCTTCATCACATCATGGGATTCAACTTTTGAGTGAGATAACTTGTTGGGTGTAAACATTTGCCTTAACTCGTACTGAAGTGTGAGTGGCTAAACAGATAGATAGAATTTTATTATAAGAACTGAAAAGCTATTGAAAGGCCTCTAGAGTGTATAATTGACAGGGTACATCTGCTAGACTTGGAGGGAGAGAACCACGAACCCTTGTAGAATTTGCCGCAAGCACTACATTTTAACCTCAAGCAAGGCTTAATCCTCTTGTGAAGAAGGCACGACGCCCCGCTGCACGACTTGTCGCAGGCCTCCAAACCCTCGGGGGCGTAATCGACCAGATGTTTCGACAAGATCGTCTTCTTGTAGAGCGCTTTGGAGACGCATTCGGCGATGGCCAGGCTGACGGCCTCTCCCTTGTCCATAAACTCCGTCATAATCTCAGAGGCAGCTCTGAATGCGGTCTTCTTGTTGGCGGATTCCATCTTCGACGACAGCTCCTTCAGGCGCTTTGGCGGACTGTTAAAGGACGTCAGCGGCACAATGCGCCACTTGGCCAAGCAACCCGGGTTCCTTCCGACTCTTCCTTCTTATTCTTCTCGACCAACCCTTCCATTTCTTTTCTAGTCGTTCCGACATGCGTTCCGTTCCACGGTCGGACACAGTGAAACACCAAAGACACTCGTCACGCGTGGCCATGTCGGTGTTCTTCAGGCACGAGTTGTTGCAGGTCTTGCACTCGGCCATGTCTTCTTCTTCGACTTCCACGGTGATCGTGTCCTTTCCGCCGTCCTTGGCGATAGCCTTGTTGATTCTCGTAACAATGTCGTAATTTTGGTCGTTGGTATACTTGCCCTTCTTGACGACCTCTTTGAGTTCCTCCCCTGCCACCTTGCCCAGAAACTCGGTGAGTATTTTCCCTATAGTGGCGCACTTGGGAGGCGTATTGGAGCAGACAAACCTGTAGACGGATCCAATCACATCGGGTATGCCCTTGGCACACTTCTCCATCTTTGGCATAACCATCATCTCCCCAAAGAGCTTCGAGGCAAAGAAACGGGCCAGGGCGTATCATGCTCTGGCCATAGAAGGCCCCTTGTTTTCTCCGCGCTTGCACGCTTCGCAGCACTCTTCCGCCTTTGTGACGTCTCCCTTGGCCTCCACATACTCCATTAAATCCTCGACGCCCACGCGTCTATTCCTAAACATCTTAGACAAGACAGAGGACATGTGACCGTCAATGGCCATCCTTGAAATGTTGAGCGGTGTGATATACCGCTTCTTTTCCCGGATTCACCCGTCCATGTCTTCTTCGTTCATGCTTGCCAGGAATCAGAAATTGATCAACGAAAAGCAGATTACGGCCAATAATTTGCAAGTGTTTATCGATTCGGTGGTGAAGGAGGACGACTTCCTTTCTTCGTTCGTGGACAGACACCTGTTTACCGGCGGCGAAGGACGAACGCTTTCGAACGGACTGGACGTCTAGGGAGTCGACAACATCTAACATTGGCATTCCATCGCTCATTGGTACAGTATATCAAAACAAAGTGTCAGTCATATTGTTCAGTGGAGTTTCTCACAGGAAAAATGGGGAAGAGAAAATTAACACTTCCAAGGCCACATAACAATATACAGATAAGTGAACCGCCTCTAGTGCTTTTGTGTAGTAAACCTTCATTAATGCATAAACAGTACTGTAATAAAAATGTGGTGCCTAACAGTAATAGAAAAATGGGAATGCATTTTGTGTGTACAAGCAGAGTAACTGAGAAATCTTCCTTCCTGACATTGTTGTCACTACAGTCATTTTGATTCACCAATACCATATCCAGTAAATAATATTTCAATTAAGATTAACTTGGACACTGTGTCTTAAAGTTAAGAATGGCTGCATGCTTAATAAGAATCTTCAATATGTTAATTTATGATTAAGGAAAAACACTGTATAAGTAGGAGCCAATCATTTTGTCAAGTTGATGCATATTTCATAATACTGTACTTTTACCTTACCACCTTACTAAATGATTCTAGCTACGGTACCATTCTTATAATTTCAGGTTTTCAATATTTTTCATCTCATATCCCTACATTTGGCACCAGCAAAGAATATTACAGCAGTCTATTGGATAAATAATTAGTCTTCTAACACAGTTTACAAAATCTAACACCTGACCTATAGGATTAACTTAAAATCTTTGAGATATTATATAAAGCATCAGTTCTTGTTTGAATAAATGCTTCTGCCAAGACATTCACCAATTCCTGAATAACCGAGCGATGTAGATTACTGTGACCCAAACCCCTGTCCCACAACCTCATATCACATACTGTAATGATACATTTTTTTACACTACCACTACATATATACATGTTCATCAGCTACATGGAAAAATACCAATTCTAAGCTATGTGTACTGGTATTTACAGCTAAACAGACACCTATTCTTATCATGTTATCAAAGTAAGACGGCATCACTCGTTTCACTATGCCTGATAAAAATAATAATATGTACACATATCTTCCATTTCCCTTGGCCCCCCTGTGTCATTTATAGCTGTGTTTCTGTTACATATACTTGATTCCTTCACTTATTCCTGATATACATATACAGTACAATATTTATCCCCTCCCTCTTATTCTGGCTCATTCTCAATTATTAATCCACCTTACATTTACTCCTTACTATTTATGACTGCTCAGAGCTGCCATAACTAAGAAAGAATATGTTTGAACCACAATAATATACATATCTGGATTTTCCCAAGAAGTGTATGTTTGGGTTTTAACAAGTGTATGTTTGGGTTTTAACAAGTACAGTACAGTATATGTTTGGGTTTTAACAAGTGTATATTTGGGTTTTAACAAGTATATGTTTGGGTTTTAACAAGTGTATGTTTAGAATTTCAGTAAGATAGAATGTCTATGTATTTTAAATTAACATATGTTTGGATTTAAAAAAGTTTAAGCTTTTCATTCTTTCAACACCGATGCCTGTAAGCCTTTAAAGTACTGTACTTGAAAATATTTTCTAGATCCCAAACAACTTATATATAACTTCCTAATTCACCATACATGTTACACTATTCATTCTTATACTGTATAAATGTCTTTGCTATAGCTTACCTCACTCTTTAGTCTTTTCACAATGAACAATATGTTACTATGTATGAGTCAAGGTTGGCAAGTCAGAGAACCGATATAATTTTCCCCATAAGACATCCAATTAAATTTTCTTGAATGAAAGTGTTGTTGATTTATCCCATATGTGTAACCTGAGATGATACTGTACTGTAAGTTTTAATATCCTGTAAAGTCCTCAATAAAACATACTGTACAGTTACACCACCAACCATAGAAAAACTGCAATATGTACTATCAACCTGACTCTGTACTTCCCTCACTCCTCATCTTCATTATCAGCCTCTCCCTCCTCTTCTTCATCATCCTCGTCCTCCCTGGAGTTGTATGTCATGACATCAATTATATCATTATCTGACAGGGAGCCAGTCCTCCGTCTCCTCACCTCACTCAGCTCTACCGACACCTGTGAAGTATGTTAGCACTGTAAGTCATATAATGAGAGAAGGTTGTTAACATTGCACAATACGATTATTTGACAAATCAGGCTACCATGAACAGATATTGTATTTCTGAGAACTCGAATAAAATAAAAACATGCTTTTTTTTCTTGAAAGTACAGTACTATAACATTAATGCATGTCCAGTATGTTTATCAACAAACAGAAAAAAGAGCAATAAGATATCATTACCTGCTCAATATTTTTATCTTGGACCTTTCTGTTTCATAGTTCCCATATTTTTTATGCTTATTAATTAATGAATAGAAAAATAATATGGGTGATGACAGTTAATGTCCACAATAATTTCTAACACATAATTCAAGAGAGGATTAAGGTTCATGTACTGTACTATAACAGCTGTAAAGTTTACTCTACAGAGAGACTGGATATTATAAGGGGAAAATTCAAGCAGAGTAGAGAAAAATCCTCTCTCTGTGAACCTGTTAGCACAATTATCCTATATTAAAAACTTAAAGGAGATGGTCATTGATCCAGTAGTAAAAAAGAACATATTCTACAAAAAAGACTAAACAAGGTAGTTGCATTACCTTGTTGAAGAATTCAGTGTTGGTGCTTGGCTCAGATGCGTACCCTCCTGTTCCATCATCCTCGGTAGATGATTCTTCTGGACAACATAATGACAAGCAAGACTGAGATAAAAGTTGTATTATAAAGCTCCACATTGGTAAATGTCAGCTATAATTGATTAATTAAACATATACTGTATTATATCACAGGTCAGGGGATTACACTGACCTTTGGTGGTAGCAGACCATAGTTCTAGAGTGCACAATGATTTCTTTCTATGGCTGTACTGGTAAAGTACTTGAATGTATTACTGCAATCAACAAATATATCCAACAAATAAAATTGAACAGACACATAAGACTAACAGCAAAAAAGAAACTACAGCCTTGTAAACCCGAGATCCCTTGGCCTGGCAAGGGTACGTACCATCCAGGACCTCACTTGGGATGGGTCTCCTGACTGAACACACCAGCTGGGCAAGGTCAGTGAAGGATGTGGTGGGGTGGTTGAGGGGCTGTTGGGATGCCTTGCGATGCTGCTGCTGGCTGTCTTGTTTGTCCTCCCCTGACCCAGTTATGATTTGGCTGCATCCTAGCTGGTACACACTCTCCACTGTTCGTCCACCTTTTAGCATCCCCGAGAAGTAGGTTGTGCCATGCTGGTACCCAACCTCCTGTACATGGTCATAATGTAGGTACAGAATTATTCTAACACACAGGATAAGAGTTTTTTTCCTACTAAAGAGATCCTCCATCAAATGGCCCTAACACTTATCAGAAGAGTCACAAGAAATAGTGATATGTCAGGGAGTGCTTAAACATTTGGTACAGTTGAAGAACAAAGTATGATTAAACATTGCTAGTGCTTCTGGCAACAACCCTGCACTGTCCTCACCTTTATCTCATCAAAGGAACCAAACTGGAGAGTCTGGTACTTGTCAATGGGTGGGCGGATATACTCGCAGTAGTCACTAGCCTTAAGTTCTTCCAGTTGCCGTGTGCACGACACATATGATAGCCGGGACTGGATGTCATAGAGATTGGGAACCTGTAACAGTAATTTGGAGCTGATTTATGAGAGTATGTGCATCCTAAGATTGTTCTTGGGCCAGGTGCCAGGAAAGTACAGTTATGTATGAAATCTCAAGTTCCATCACTGCTCTGGCATTTTATATCTAGTCTCAAACCTCCCTAACTATGTGCAGACCCCCCATTTGTTCCCCCTTGCACGTACTTTAAATTCTTTCCTGAAGAAGTATTTGAATGGGAAGATCTTGCGAGTGAGGACGCCCCAACCAGAGAGGGAATCCCCGTAGTTAGTGAAGTGGGTCTCATACTGGCAGCCCACATCAATAGCCAGAATGTTACCAACACTCCACTTGGACCGCATCACATCCCCTTAGGAACACGAACCATAATTTGACAATATAAATGGAAACACACAGGGGAGTCAAAGAAAGGTACAATATCAGTACAGTACAGCTAAAAACAAAAGTGGTGTTGCCATATCTGCTAAGGCTCAGGGACTGAAGCACCAAAGCTAATTAAGTTAACCTTTGAATACAATATGTACAGTACTACAATTTTGAATGGTGAAGGTATCTGTTCCATAAATATCCATTATATTTTCCATCAAGAAGCACTTGGTGAGGTAACAAAAGTTTTGTTGGTGAGTGTACATATACAAGGCAATAAACAAGAGGAAAACCTGAAAGGAGGACTGTATTGTAATACATATTAATTTTCATAAGTACTATACATACATACTAAGCATTTATATTGCCATGGTACATAATATTCTCTAAGTTTCTTAAACAACACAAAAACAAATGATAGTACAGGTACCATCATATTTTCCCTTAGCATGAGCACTATGTACACTTATTAACACACACTACACTCACCAAGTTAATCATAATTCCTGCAGATTCAACCCCTTCCCACCCAACCTGTCTGTCTCACCTGGGACATTGTTGAGGTAGCACCCATCCACCAGTAGATGCCCATCCACTGGGTCAGGCATGGGAGGCAGGACAGTGGCTATGCTCATGGATGCACGCACATACCGCCACACCATTCCTGGGGTTACTTGCACTTATGAACTTTATACCTCAATCACAGTATGTGTTTAATACTTTAAAATCGCTTGTAATACTTACGCTGTGTCACCTCTGACATGGTATTGCACAAAACAATCAACAGCAGAAATATTTTCAACACTATATGGTTGACATGAGATAAACTAAGTTCCATCACAATGCAGTGAAGATTATTCATAAATGAAAGTAAGCGTAACACTGCACATTATATTCACATAACATAACACTATTAGATGAACGTTATGCATGCTATTACATAACATTTTACTGTAGGTATTATGTTGCCCCTTTCCAGTTTTACAGCACTTACTTAAAACGCCTTTCTTTTCCCATTACATTTGTTCTACCTATGTGTTCAGTTTAGTTAGTATCTGAGCAAGGCAGTGAGGTAGAATATAGTACAGTAATGCTTGGACTCACAGTAATGCATCTGCTTTTAGACAGTGTGGGTGACTACAGTACCATTTGGATTAATCTGCATTTGAGTGAAGTAGTGTGAGACGTAAAATTTTTAGAATTTTAACATACACGCCAATTGGTGGCTACTAAACACTTCTTTAAGACCTGATTCTTTATCTGTTATTTCCCTGTGGTGATAGAGTACTAACTGATTAAATGAAAGTAAATATATGATAGTGGGTGAAGTATGAGCCTTGATCAACTGCAAAACTAAATAAAATTACCAACCAAAGGAGAAATAATAAACATAAAACTGTGAAAATAATGAAAGCAACAAGATTTGCTTAAATTCATAAAGCATGCATACACATACACTTTCTGCACTACATGCATATTTGGGAATACTTTTTTTGGATGGAAATTTCAACTGTACTGTATAGATAAATAGACGAGAAACAGTTCTTATGACCTTCGCATATTAACTGCCTTGTAAAACATTCTACAGACGGGAACTGTCTCACTGTTAAAGGAAATTGTTGTACAACCTAGAAGCTTCATATAAGGACTGATCAAGTTGTTGTGGGTCAGGAAATTGCTATAGAGCATAATCATAACCTATGTAACATTCCAACATTGATTCAGCTTGGTAAAAAGATTAGATACCAACACAACACAAACTCCAACACATAAACAAGGGATGAGAAATCACAATGGAGACAAAAATGCAGCACATCATTACCACTTAAAGAAAAAATGAGTCATGCAGAAAAAAGAGGGGGTAAACAAGCACCTACAAATATGGATTATGCACTGTTGTTGTTCTGACGAGTAAATTTTGGACATAAATGGAAGCCAGAACGGAGATCTTGAGATTGATTATACTGCATGTTGTTTGTGTGAAAGCGTTCCAGATATAGGTAGCGCCAAATACCAATAAAGTTAGCAATTTAGGAAACGTATTTACTGTGCGACACTTTACACATGACGATACAAATGTGATACTGTCCCACTATTAAATACAGTAGATCCTTGGTATAACACTAATAAATGCTTGTATCCACCAACTCATTTTACACATAGTTCTTCATTGAAGATGACCAACTCTTTTGGCAGGCTTCTGTTGTTCATTTCCATGCGGACAAAGTTATCTAATGCTTGTATTATGTTTAGGACCTATTGTATTGTACCTTACTTATGAGGAATCACCTTTATTTCATTAGTTTCCCATTAAATCATATTTTTTAATAATTATATATAATTAAATGAGGCAGAGGTGCACACATACACATCAACCCAACTTTAGAAGCCAGTCAACATGAGGAAAAGATTCAGTAGTGATGAGAAGGTCAAGACACTGCAATATTTAACCAAAAGGGAGTTGCTCTTCAGCAGGTTGGTGGTAGAGATGGGGATCACACTGTGAGGTTACAAGGATGCCTCCTAAATGGTCTATCTAGTTGTGTGTGTCGCAGCAAAGTATGTCTATGAAACACCACACAAGGTATAGTGCTAATGGCATTGCTTTTTTTCACTTACTGTCACAGCTGATTTCCACATTGATATGACAGTAAATGTGTTATTTTTTTTTTTAACGTTCATGAAGAAGTCATCGTGTAAAAGGATATCTGCATACTGTACTGTATATCAAACCCTCTTGAATGGGGAGCTGACAGTATAATATACATTTCTGGAATTATTTTATATGTATATATGTCAAATACAAAGAATGAACTTTGTATACTACTGGCAAAGATAGAAGCTTTTCTGCCATGCCCATCTTCTTGGGGGAAATTCCAAGAGGGAACATTGCATCAGAGCTACAAACAGATTGATAGATAGAACTTTGTACCTCACATCTGGTTATATAAAAACTTAATATCCTGATTACATACATAAAAGTAAAGCACCAGTATTGATATATCTAGATACTAGTATACAGTACAGTATATTTAAACTACTGTACCAGTTTATGCCTTATCCAGCTTATATAATATCATCAACACACTTACCAATTTTGACAGTAATAAAGTTGGCTTACCTTTCCAATCTGAGTACAAGCACCAAAAGCAATGAATCTCTTACCTGAGAATGTTGATGGTACATGTATTGCTGAAGTCAATAAGAGTCCTTTCCTTGTAATGCAATTTCCATATTATGACTGAATGTCATCATCTCAGTTACTAAGCTCAAACTCTAACCCCAGCACATCTACCCAGTTATTCTTTCTCTTACTAAATCTACTGGACACATAGTGCTCATGCTATCTCTAAGAAAATATGGAAAGAAAATATAATACAATATTTCTGTTAAACTCAATTAGCAGGTACATTTGAAGCAGAACATTAGTACACTCAGGTATGGATGACACATTTGGTGTATTTTAGTTATATAAGTTTACTATAGTCCTTGTGCTCTAAGGAGTCCATTCTGGGTGTAGCAGACGTCGTATTTTACCACTACCCATGCTGCCAAATCAACCTTAGTTCATGCCTCTCTCTCTCATATTTCCTATGTGCTATTTAATTTTTTTTTCTACTGTATATTCAATATATAGTAAAGAAAGCTGTCCATATACTGTAGTACAATTAGTTTCACTTTTTTGGATTATAACAACAATTTGAATAAGTTCTATGACACTGGCAGCTCAGAGCTGTTTCCCCATGTTACCATACTGAGGCAATACTTGGTCACTGACTTATTTCCTGCTTGAACTCCACCCGATAATTGATGGTCAAATTAGCAATGTTGCACTAAGGGGAATTCTAACTTCTGCCCCGCCCAGAATGGACCCCTTGAAGCACAAGGACTATAGTGCATCATATTTCCTAAAGTACTGAATTGAAATTTCAAGTAGCAAGATTTTCTCAGACATATCGTATTCAGACACCTGAATCCTGAGTGACTAACTTGAGAGCATTAACTGACTATGGTAAAGCATATAAAGATCTCTTGCCTTCAATTATATAAAAAGATATTGTTCAATATCCACTAAAATATATGGTGAACTACAAGACTTTAATTTTTTTTTTTCAAGTACATTTATGAGACCAAAAAATACAATACTGTATACTGTACTTGTACTGTACTGTACTGTACAGTAGGAATACAGTATTTTATTTCTATACTAGGAATACTATTTCATGATTCTATCAAATTACAGTACATAACATTACAGTATAGTGAAAGCAATAGCTTTCATTATTTTTATGGCTCCATGTATTAAAAAATTCTACCTGCATTACCGACATTGATTAGTAATCAAAACAAGCCTGTATTTTTTGCAGCTCTTCCATAATATTGTACATCATTAGACAAGAATTTTATTGTACCTTAACAGAGGTATGACTGCATTAGCTGTAGTGTACTTAATAATACAGAGCAAACAGAAAAATTCACTCGTACCACTTCATACAAAAACTGTAAATGGTAATTGGTCATTAATTGATTTAAGTTGTATAGGTACCTGTACTGTACAGTACTTCATTTCAATGAAGATATAACTACATAAAAATACAATGGTATTACAATGCCTGAAAGCCACACCACTTCCATTAAGGATATAGTGCCCAGTAAAATCACAAGCAAAAGTTTGACCACACTCCCTACCTCTGTTCAAGTTTTATATCCTAAAACAAACTATTCATGCTGTGCTTTTCTTCAGTCCCTCCCTTTCCCCTCGCCTCTCTTCATTACAGCTGGCAGTTGGAGACTCATCTATGTGCTACATCTGGAAACAAACAATATTGGCTGGGAGTGCTATTACTTTTGCTGGTGACTGTACCCTTGGACCCATCGAGGGTGAAGGTGGCAGGGTACCTGGGAGGTTGTTGACGTAGCCTCCGTCCAGCAGCAGGTGGCCGTCATGAGGGTCGCAGATGGGCGGCATGTACCCGGAGAGTGACATGGAAGCACGCACGTACCGCCAAGTGCTGCCTGCAACACCATGCCTCCGCCTTAGTTCTCGTTCTCTTTCTCTAAACTTCTACATTCAACCCCACTATATAGACATCCTACTTTATTTCACTATATACTGCACTGTACAATCCCAATAATGTCATCTGTATAACAGAGACTAAGGCATACTTTTGAACCACATAAATGAGATGCATACAGTACACTCAAAGCATCAGTCAGAATACTTGGTGGTAAGTCACATATCAATATGTGTGTCATGATGGAATATGTGGGAGAAGGAGATTAAAGAATTGGTGAGAGTAACTGTCCCCCATAGAGCTCTCATACCCAGGATACAATGATACCCAGCTGTGTCAAGTTCAGTTTGATATTAACAGAGTTTCAATTTCTATATTTGGAATAAGTTTCCACTTTATATTTCAATCTGTCTGGGTCAGCCCCCTTCATCTACATTCTATTTTTGAGCTGGTAATTTTGTTTTAACTTTACAGTTGGCCAACAGCAAATGAGGTGTCAGTTGGTGGATGTGTATACTTGTCAGGGGGTAACTAAATTTTTTGTGTTAAAAAAAGGAAGTGATTGTATGTGTGTCTCACTTCACTGATCATACTGTATAAAGAAAGTCCAAGTCTGCCCAAGATATTGTACATTTTTGTTAAGCATTACACCTGTTTTGAAGTTACAGTATATGGGCTTTTACCACACTATTCTATCTGTCCGTCTTTCCTTATGCATTCTGTTTCCCTTTTCTGATCCTAGAGCTCACCACACTCTGATAAAGGGATGGGATGCTGTTAATGATGATGATGGCAGTGAGTTCTTGAGTATTATTATGCAATTTATGGTCTGGCAGTGAATGTCACTTTGTAGAATTGAACTCAATATACAAGCCATGTCCAACTTATAAACTTGTCATTGAATAGAATTATAAAATAATGTACCTCTGCTACACTTGCTTACATTTCATTACACACCCAACTCAACTTTTTTAAACTGTGGCAACATTCCATCCTTCAAAACACTGATACAGCTAACCCTCGGTACATTATAAATTCATAGTTCATTTTATGTTCACACCAGCAATGGAGAATAGGTTTTTCCAGGTTTCTGTTATTCTTTATCATACAGACAAATTAATCTACTGGGCCTGTGTTTAAATAGGAAATATTAAAAATATCAGCCTTATTTCACAGGCCCACTGTATCTCTCCACAACTACCACCACTCCAACATTCACTTCTTACACAGTATTCAGTAAAATTATACCTGACAGGAATTGTCATTTTGATATATCACTGTTATGATTCATACAAATGGAGGCATGCACATAGACACACAAACACACATACATACATATTGAATAATTGTATGCATTCATGTATACAGTACTGTACCTGTATTTATAATTCTTTAAGTACTGTATATACCTATAAACAGCACAGAAATCAAAACTGTTTACCTATCCAGATTCCATTTACATTCCAAAATTCACCAGCTTCATATCTTATCCACATTGATGACATCTGTACTGATCACCAGAGGCAGTGCAAATACAATAACAAACATTTACATATACGTACAAAAATGGAAAATGACACAAATAAACATGAAACAATATCCTCCAAATATAGAGGGCAAGTAACAAGACACAATGAGAAGACCAAGCTACAAGGTGGGTGGGTGGGGAGGGACATCACATGTGGTATGCTAGATGAAAGCCAATACTGATAATAGCGCAACAAAACATCAATATCAAGTACAGAATATAGTTAAACTCCACAGCCTACAGCACAGAATGAAGCAAAGGAGAACAAAATAAGCAAAACACCTAAACAGTTCAACAGTGAAGAAACTATATTATGATTTAAATTAGTATGAATGTGAGTGTGACCCATTTCACTGGCATTCTGTCACTCTCTCAGCTTGTTTCTGTTTTCATTGCTTTCATCCCTGGCCTTGGACACTCTCATCTCTTGAAAATGGGGAATGGGGTAATAATAATGATGATGGTAATGATGATGGGATTAATATAAATAATATACAGGTTTCCTTGTGGTGTAATGGTTAACTTTCTTGCCTTTCAAACTGAGACGTCAATAAACTACAAGCTCTCTGTTCCTTCGATCATTCCTATAACCTGTCTCCTTGTTCCCTTCATGCTTCTTCCCTTCCCATTATTATCTGATCACTGAAATATCATACCTGTACAACTTTGACCAAACTTTCAATTACAATACATCCCCAACATTTACAACAAGGTTAGTCAAGGTTACTCTAGATCTGAGGAGAGACGGAGCATAGTGTGTGGGATCCATAGTTGGTGAGGAGATGCAACAAATCACAGGTTACACATGATCATAATTATTTCAAATAACTATTTTCAACTTTCAAAATCAATATATGGAAGTTTTTAATCCCTAATAGCAGAGTGTCAGCATTGTTTGACATATGCACACATACTTGGTAACAATACAGTACTAGACTAAGGATGAATGCAGGAACAATACAGTATGGTGAAAGGGTGTTGGGAGGGTTTGTTATTGTCATCCTAATCCTCCAGAGATCACGGAAAACTGCCGCAATGCCCACACTAATTTGATAAATGGTGGGACTGCATGCATCCACCTCTTAGCCACTGATACTCCTGGGCTGCATTTGAGGACAATAGTCTTTTAAGGGTTAATGTATTTTCGGTGTAGAGTACTTCCCAACCTAATGTTATGCCACAACATGATGCAAGGAATAAAACACATGCTGATGTTACAAATAAAACCTTCAGATAATTGATTACATTCAAGAACAACAATATCACTGTTTTCTGTAACAATAGCTTCAGAACCTGGTGGACAATTTTGATGCTACTTCAGAAATTCTAAAAGAAACCTTCATTCTATTCAACCTCATAGTAGCCCAAGGCAATACAATACTGTGTTTAAAAGCATTTCGAATATGTAATGTAAGCACATAACAGATGACCAAGTGAACAACCAATGAGCCATGATACCATTAAGTGCACCTTAAAGATTTACTTGAATGTAAAGTCTTTGGCGACACATTAAAGGGGTTGTTTCTTCTGGTTGAATTGAAAGGTCAATGATTCCTCCAAATTCTCCTTCATAAAATAAGTAAAAGATCAATTTTGTAGCACTGTTTTGAGGGTCTGGTAGAATCAAATTCACTCATAACACATGATCTATTTAACCCTACAAAACCAGTATTTGTTATTTGTATTTTACTCTAAATACTATCAAATAAATTCATATGGCTAAGGGAAAACCTGATTATGTTCAATGGCTAAACACCCTTTCAGTTAACTAACATCTGCTTAGACTTATGCAAAAAGCTTTAAGGCATCACAGGAAAACCTGTTATCCAAGGGTCAGAATCAACCAGGAAACACATTTCTTGTGTGATTTCTATTCTGAAATCCTGTGCTTTGCAATTTATTTCCAAGATTTACAATTCTTTAGAAATAGGACTAGACCTATATGAAAGCAGGGTTGTGGAGTCAGAGTCGAAGTTATCAGATTATGGATGGATTGGTAATTTTTTTTCAGACACTGGTAGCTATAATTATAATTATAATTATAATTATAGTAGTACATAAATATATATAATATAAGAGGTACTGAAATATTATGCATAAGATATAGTTATTCTATTTGCAAATTACTAATCTTTATTTCATCTTGAATAGAACTAATTATTACTGCATAAAATGATGTGCAAAAAGTCATGATTGAAGTAATGATGATCAATGGTCTGATGGTTCCTTACACATCAAAATTTAATATTGTACAGCCATGGTACTGGTCTTCGTCATTACTCATCACTGACTATTTCTGTATACTGTATGTTATGGCCCTAGGTGTCAGTTCCCGTGGTTAGTTATGGTGGAAATATAATTTTGGTACACTGAAGGTTATTGATAACTCCAAACTATGCAAAGAAACAAAACAATTTATATAAGATAAGGCAGACTACTGTAGTCTGATATTTGGAATAACTTGGAGTAATTAGTCACTCCAAATTTACCAACATTATAATACTTTATACTCTAAAGCATTCCCTATTGGAAAGTGTTTAACTATAATAATATTACTGTATATGACTGGCGAGTGGTAAGGAAAAGCCCAAATAACTTCAAAACAGGTGTATTATTATTCTACAGATGTACAACCTCAAAAATATTTATTGTAAGCCAAGGGGGTCAATGTGATTTGAGGTTGTGTCTGAATGGTGCACTAGGGATCATATCATTGCATTACGTATACTATTTCACACTGTAATTACAGAAACATAATGATACTTTTAAGGAGATTGTACAAATGTTTTGGCCTGACCTGGACCCTCTTCTGCCAGTTCATGTTTTACATCTCCTCTGGTATAATATACCCATTTTGAAGTTACATATTTTTTTTTTTACTGTTCTACATTCATGAGATGGTGAAGTTCCAACCCATCAAACCATCAAACTTAGAACCACTGACATGAGTTCACTTCAAGTAGCTGTTAATGTTTAGCATTTAGTTAGGACATTAACACTGAGGATTTAGTTATTCAT
Organism: Petrolisthes manimaculis; assembly: GCA_034508575.1. Classification (NCBI taxonomy): domain Eukaryota; kingdom Metazoa; phylum Arthropoda; class Malacostraca; order Decapoda; family Porcellanidae; genus Petrolisthes; species Petrolisthes manimaculis. The sequence continues at coordinate 29,548 of JAWZYT010002723.1, forward strand.
CCAACATGCACAAACCAACTGTGTTTTATAGGTTATTTGAGTATGCATATATAAATGAAATTATAAACAAAATAATGTGTATGCAAGGGAGTTTTATAGAAATTGTTTTGCCAGGTGACTAAACTACCATGCTCATAACCTTGTAGTGTATGGTAATACTAAAAAAAAAAAAAAAATATTTTATTATACTGTAATGTATTGAGAAGGGAAAATGTAACCATGATCATCTTAAGTGATAAATGTATTGATATCTCGTGTATGTTATGAGATTACTCTATCAAGCTAACTATTAGATGAATCTTCTTACAGCTCTCAGTGAGAGTATTAAGATTACCAAGAAAATAAATCTGTAATTTGTCCAGAACCAGCTCCTCTGAGTTGAATGTAACTTTCCTCTCCTCATTTCCTTTTTAATATATAGTATTCAATACATGTATTGTACTTATTGTCTTTCAGTACTGTATGTACAGTACACTGACACTGCATAATGGAACAAAATTTAAAGTATGAAAGAGTTGTTACTGACTCTTACTGCTGAAAATTAATGTGACTGTGGTGAACACAATTATGGTTTTCTTTTGTGATATGTTATAGAAAAGGATATAATTTATAAATACAGTATCTATGATGCTTCCAAGTCTTCGGAAACTATTTCCAAAAAGGCTGCCACAACAAATTTCTTTTCATCACTCTATGCACTCAACATTCTTCCAACCCTGAGCACTTCAATTATGTCATTTATATTATACACAAGCTTTCTGAAAATATGGTAAAAAACAAGTGACCCTCGGGATATCAACTCATATTAACTCAGTCTCTCTCACACAGAGGTAAGTGCTAAGGATAAGGATTTAATTATACTGTACATGGATTAATGGACTAATGATGCAGAATACTGGTAACCTTAGTGTATTTGCATTTAAAGATTATTATTATACACTATATGATATACTGTACACAAATTACATTACTCTGTAGGAAGCATCCTCACCCTAAAACTCATGAAAGTCTATGTACACAGTCATCTATATTTTACCCTGATTCTTAATAACTATGAGGACTTTTGCTCTCATACTTCCACCTACACTTTACCAATCCCCTTCTACAGTAAAATTGGTTCATAACTTTTGAGATATTGCTAACAGACAGAGACAGAGAGATAGATTGACAGAATGATAAATGGAGGTGAAAATATATCAGTTAACTTCTTGGACTTAATTGGTGCAGGATATACTGGGACAAAATACTATACTGTACAAAGACAATATTGTACAGAAACTCCCCGACTTACGAACATTCGAGTTACGAACAATCGGTACATACGAACAAACTTCTGAAGTCCAATTTTTTTTTTTAAATCGCTAGCAATTTTCAAATTTAGCGGGCGTGTGTATTGTTCGCGAGTCTGCCACGCCGCAGCAGCACCACGCTCTATGACGCTCACCCACGCCACCACTCTCCAGTCGCCCCAAAAACTTCAACATCATTTGTTCGTAGTGTCGTGGTGTACTACTCCGTAATTTCTCAAATTGAACATTATTTCATAGAAAATGTCGGGTGTTAAACGAAAGATGGATGGTGAAGCGAATGGTAGTGCAAGGAAATGCCAAGCAATAACATTAGAAGTGAAAATGGATATAATAAAACAGCTAGAGAGAGGTGAGAAGATGGCCAGTGTTGCAAGAAAATTTAACATGAATCGTTCGACGGTCGGTACTATTTTAAAGAACAAGGACAAAATAGTAGAACATGTGTAATCTTCTGTGCCTATGCAATCCACTATCATCTCAAAAAAAAGGGTCAAAGTGATCGAGGAGATGGAAAAACATCTTGCCATGTGGATAGAGGACTGCTTCCAATAGCGTAAGCCCCTGTGCCTAATGATGATTCAGGAGAAAGCCCTGAGTCTATTTAAGGATCTTAAGGCTAATTCTGATGAAGAAACTACGTTCAATGCAAGTAATGGGTGGTTCAATCGATTTAAGGCACGCAATAACACCAGTACCATCGACCTCCCAATCAGTGTCATCTACCTCTGAGCAAGTGCCACTTCAAGTTCCATCTTCTCCAATCACTGACGACCCCTCCCCTATCTCATCACCCCCTTCCTCGCCCTCCACTTCAAGTCGAGAACATTCTCCATCACCTACAAATCCAGCTGAATAAGGTAAGTCATATGGGTTTTCTAATTATTATTACGAGTGTGTAATATTTTCTATTTTTCATTGTGTTAAATAATTGTGTGTGTGTAGCGATGTAGACCTAATGTTAAAATGTGCAACCTAAATGTGAGCCCGTAACCTACGTCAGCTGTTCAACCCCGATAAATAGACACTTAGTCATCCCCGAAGGATACACACTTGTTCAACCCCGATAGTAAGACGCCATGTTAATTTATCAATGTTTATTTATTTTTCTCAGTATGAAATGGTGTCATCCCCGGTCCTTCAATGCCTGGCTGACGTAAGAGCTGTGCTGTGCCTGCCTTATCTCCCTGACGCCCGCCCGCGACACCCACCACCATCTTGTTTGTTTACATTGACAGGTGACTTGCTGCTAGACTATTTACTTAAATAAAATTTATTTCAATGTTAACGTTGTGTAAATCACCTTCAAATAGCATTACAAGTGTTGGGTAATACAAGTATGGGTGTTAAGTATGCTGTAAGTACAGTATAGGGTTTTATCTATTTTTTAATGTAAACGAGGCTTTAAAACGTGAGGAAAATTCCGATGGGGACTCGAGTATGGACATACGAACAGCCTCTCGGTCCCCATTATGTTCGTAAGTTGGGGAGTTTCTGTACTGTATTTATAGCCGAGACTGAAGATTTATTATTGGGGTAGTCTTGTGACTAGAGATATACCAAGAAAAATAATAAGACTAAATAAGGGTAACCATGGGTGTAAACATGGCAAGAACTAAGAACAAGACTAAACATGAAGAATTACCGTGAGTGTGGATGCGGGCAGCTGAGTCGGTGATGTCAGTGGTAAGGGTGAAGTAGGGAAGCCAGAGGTCCTCAATGTTGGTGTCACCAAGAGCATTGTGGATGAGCTTGTTGAATCCCGCTCCAGAGAACATGGACACCTCGGGGTAGGTCAGGTCCCACACCATCCTCCAAATACTGGTCATCTTCTGCACTCCACAGTGAGTACGGTAGATGGTATCATTATTATTATCATTAAGCTACCAAAGCCTCCCCCCCAGGATGTAGATAGACACTAGATCCACACAAAATACCAAAAGGCACTGGAGGGAAGGAAAGGCAATGAAGTTAAGGAAACTGGCTACAAGGAAGCCTAGAAAAATAAGAAAAACAAACTATTGTACTGTAGGAAATAGGCAATTACAGTACAGTACATGAGATTTAAATGCGGACATTTCTGCAAACTGGACAATCTCATTGGGTAATTGGTTCCATATTTTGACAATCAAAGGAATAAAACACTGGGAAAACTGAGTCATACGAGTATTAATAAGATTCATTACAAGATCATTAAGATTTAGTGTAAACCTAGTAACTCGGCTAGGACTGAACGGATCAGCTAAAGCACCATGTAATGGATGCCAATTACGGTATTGCTAAAAATTTTAGATAATAAACTAAGAGCACCAACTTGGCACCGGTGATACAAGTCAAGAGATTGATTTGGGGAAATGAACATAATCATATTAAAAATTCTATCAAGCATTGTTAGATGGCAATTGATAGCAGACATCTAAACAGGTACACAATACTCAAAAAGAGGCAAAATGAAAACGTAAAAAGAATTTAATACAATGGAGACACAAGGAAAAATTTGGTAGCGTTTATGAAGTAAGCTGTCTTTTGTGCAACAGAAGTTAACTGAGAACAAATGTGCTTCTCAAAGTCAGTTTTGAATCAAGAGTCACTCCCAACAAACCCAAAGTAACGACTTCCTCAATATGTTCACCAGAAATGTACAGTCCGGGGTAAGGTAGATCCAATGTACGGGATCTACTGATGATGATGGAGTGTGTTTTGTTAGCAATAAACTTCATGCCCCAAAGTTGACACCAGGAAGAGATACTAGCTAAGTCCCTATTCAAAGGAAAGAGGATTTATTACTCTACCAGAAAATGCTTGCCTAGTTAAATTAGTTTTATTATTTTTTTTAAGAGATTTTGTTTATACCTTTGGGTAAGATGGAATGAGTTTAGTATACAAAACCATTTGCCAGCTGATTATTCAGAAAAGCTGAATTACTGTATCATTATATAATACAGTAATAAGGCAGCTATAAAGTGAATGTTGAGTGGCAAGTAAGAGGTAGTGGATAGAGGGGAAGAACAAGGGATTTTCCAACTCCATTGCCAGTTAGGGAGGATACTGGCTTAACAAAACTATGGTGGACCGGTTCATTTTGCAGAGGTCACTTTTTCACATTGGGAGAAAATATGATGCACAATGTGGCTCAAAAAGAATACTGATTTGTTGCATTCAAACACCAATACCAACCAGATGACATGCTGTAGCATAAATAAGAGAAAAAGAAAAAACTGATAATAGAAAACTGCAATAGAAATGGTTGAGATTTATTCCCAAAAACCCAGTAAAATTCTTCTTTACTGGTGTGACTCACCATGCTCCACTCTCGAGCCTTCTGAGTGACCCGTGTGACGTCCTTCTCTAGGGCGTACAGGGCCCCGATGAATGCCCCAATGCTCACCCCGGCCACCATGTCAATTGGTATACCCACTTCCTGCAAAGGGAAACACAGGCCAGGTATGTCATTTCATGGGAGATAGACTAATCAACTCCATATTCAATTTATTAGAGAACATTAATATCAGTTAGGATTCCTATTCAGTGAAAGCTCTAAAGATGCTAACATTATTTCAGCTATGTATGTACAGTATTCAAATATAAATAAAATAATATAAGGCAATTCCAGGACAGGAATATGAGTACTGCATGCATAATCCAAACCAAATACAACCTAAGAATATATTACCCTTCCCTCTGCACATAGGACTCACCCTGATGGCCTTTATCATACCAATATGTGCTGCCCCTCTGGCCCCACCTCCACCCAGCACCAAACCCACACTGGTCCCTGTCAAAACCCGAGCCAGCCGGGAGAAGTCACTGTGAAGGTTCACTGGACCAGGGAAAACTTTCTCACTGTAGTATTCCATCTGTTCAAGAGAAAAAAAATCCCAAGGATAAACAAAATCCCTTTCTATGCAGTATTATTAGGTACTCTGGAGTACCGGGTATTAAATTCCATGCACCACATGAGAGCTTTCTGCTACAAGTATAATAAAATTTGAGCGAGACCCTTTATACAAATGAGTGTAATTATTCATAACAGGTCCAGCACAGCTGCTTACTGCCTTGTGGGTTTATACATATCTATGAAGAAAATAATTGCTATATTCTGCTGTTAAAATCTATATTGAACTGAGCCTCAGTAAACATTATAAAAGAAATGATAAGGAACAGTAGATAGATACTGAGCATAGTATTTCTTTACAAAATAATCCATCCAAGAAGTGACTAAAACTAGTGTGTGAACTTGTGTTTATATTGCAGTACAGTACTAGAATGAAAAAAATAAAAATAGTAAGTGCAAGCTAGCATCTCTATTGCTTGGACCTTGGAGGTGCAGAATTCATATATAATTATAACTACATGCCAGTCCTACCCTTTTCTACAAATCAATGGTACCTACAATCTTGGCTGGGGTACGTTTGACAAACATCCTCTTGTGGGCACGGATATGATGGTGAGACTGGCACCAGGATCGCATGTTTAGCCAGCGTACTGTCCCAGAGGGAGGCGGTCCATCTTCCCTGTGAACCAACACTAACACCTTTTGGGTTCGTACTGCCATCTTTTCTACGTGTTTCTCAATCTGTAGTGGACAAGAAAACTTACTGGATACCAAGAAGAAGCATAATGTTTTTTATCTACATAAATGTAAGTAGGTTAAAATAGATTCTATTATATTCAAAGTTGTTCTTCAGAGTTGGAAATGTACAAACAATTGCAGTTTCATGTGTCTCAGGTCTTCATTCATCCCCAGCCCTATTCAATACAGTATAAGGTAACTGTACTAAGAAATACATAGTACACTTTATAGAATGGAGAAAATACCTACTTTGCCAACCTGGGGACCCGAGTCCGCCAGACCAACAGTAAGTATGACATCTGCCTGTCGTATACAACGCTGGGTCCACACAGTGAGGGATGAGTCACACTGGTAAAGAGTTACTCGGTGCTGGTCCTCAATTTGTCCCAGCCAGGAGATGAGCTGATATTCATTGGCAGCCTCCCAGATGCTGGTACCTAGTGCCCTCACCACATACTCTGAGGTCAGTCTTACTGCTGGGCCTGAGAATAAGTTTAGGGGAGGTTAGGCACACAAAAATTAACCAAGTACTCTGAGTCTATCTTATTACTGGCCTGGAAGGTAAAAAAAAGCCAAATATCTGCAATCTTCTAACCAATGTGGCAATTCCCAAGGGGATAGTTGTGAACAAACTACCTCCACACACTTCATTTTTTTTATATTACTGAGCATACACCCTACTTTGCTCTCTCACCCTTTAGCATATAAATTATACCCACTACATATTACCACTCTTTCACAAATGGGTCCTTACCAACATACACCCTACTTTGCTCTCTCACCCTTTAGCATATAAATTATACCCACTACATATTACCACTCTTTCACAAATGGGTCCTTACCAACATACACCCTACTTTGCTCTCTCACCCTTTAGCATATAAATTATACCCACTACATATTACCACTCTTTCACAAATGGGTCCTTACCAACAGCAAGGAGGGAGTGGTAGAGTTCAAGGGTGAACTGTGAGAGTAGGACGTCCTCTGAGACGGGCACGACAGCCACGGTGGAAAAGTTACTCTGAGAAGGCCGCTGCTCCACCTTCAGACCCAGCGATGTGCGGGATGGCGACTTCCATGACCCTGGTGGACCACAAGCATAAATCAAAGCCTTTGTGTGATAGAAGAAGCTAAAACATTTATCCCTTATATCAAACAATAATATTTGTACTAAATCAAATGGCACCAGATGTACAGCTGAGGAGGGAAAGGGTTTGAATAATCAACTGCAAGGATAACATTCTAAGAAAAAAAAGAAGCTCTGGTATCACCAACCCAGGAGGCGCTGTCCAAGGAGTTTGATAAGTCTGGTCATGACAACAGGATGTTTAAGTTTGATGATATTGAAGAGACCTTCAGGTAGTTTGGCAAGTTCCGAATCTCTAACTGCCATGACTGTTGTACTTCGCTCGGTCTGTGTCAGCAGTTCCACCTTAAACATACAGAATATGATGTTACCTCATGCTATGTTTATCTCATACAGCAAGTTTTCTCTTTTTGAGCCAACATGTGTCCGTGAAATTGCCAGTCCTGTTCAGAATTATTTAAATTAGTTACAATAAGATAGGGTGAGTACTGTATAGGTTAATAATCTTATTTTAACAATTTTCATATGATTGTATCTCTTCTATCTATCTATATATTGCTCTGATGCCTCATTTGCTTTGGGAACTCCCTCCAAGGGGGTGGCTATGGCAGAAGTGTCTCCAGATTTCCCTGTTCAAACACTCCCTCCTTACTTGGTCAACCTCTACTCTGCCCCTCATATTTCCCTCCATTACATACTCTTCCACTCTGTTCTGCCATCTAACCAGAGGTCTGCCTCTCACACCAGGTCCTACAATTTCACTTCCATACACCTTCTTTACAAACTCCTCACCTTGCATTCTCTCTACATGTCCAAACCACCTCAATGTATTACGCTTTACTCTCTCAACCACTTCACACTCAATACCAATTGCCTTCTCACTCATACCACATCTCTCATTATTCTCTCTATCCCACCTAGAAACTCCACATGCTTCTCTCAAGTAACTCATTTCCACTGCACTGCACTGATGAGCCCTACTCCATGTCCATGTCTCCGACACATATGTCAGTGTTGGCAGGATAATAGAATTTGAGTCCCCTTTTCACTGCCATACTCACTCTTCTACCCTTCATAATCCTCCCCAGTGTATCTTCACAAGCTTTTTGTATTATATCACCTTATTTTACAATGTCATAATTTTATTTCTAAATTGTATTAGGAATTTTGACTCGCACATCACCATCAAGCAACTGGATTCTCTAAGCACTTGGTGTGTATGTGTGTATGTTATGGTACAGTACTCACTATGCCCACTAGGTCCCCTTTGCCATACTCTGCCACCACCTCTTTCCGACCATCCTTGTGTGTGATCACTGACCTCAGGCGCCCACTCAACAAGATGTAGGTTGAGTTTGTCATCTCACCCTGCCTGTGGAGTGATATAATAAGTACTGTGGTAAAGAGAGTATTTTGTAAAATTAAAAGTAATTTTTAATTATTTGTAATTACTGTATTTAGTATTACGGTTTAATACCAGTAAATAAAAGAGCTTTGTAGGTCTGGTCTGATCTTTTATAAAAGTATATTAAATATATCTCCTGCATATCATGGAATGGAACTAAATTGAGAGGGGTTGGTGTTTGGAAAACATTTCCCTTGAATCATAATAAAATTATAATAAAGGCCCCCAATCCCCAGCACCCTTCAAATGGGAGGCAGTGGAAGAGATTCATCAGACATCTACTAAACCCAAGCATTAGAGTCACAGAAGTAAAACTAAAAATGAGATGAGGATGATTAGTTTAGAAAATATTAATAACTATTGCAGAGCTGTCATATCCTGATACTGTACCATGTTGTGAAAGTAACTAAAATTATACAAACTTGTGCAAACAACTTCAACTTAAATGAGTGAAATACAGAAACTCACTTGTACAGAGCACGACCTGCCTCGAGGTGCTCCCAGTCAAGGGCAAAGTCAATCTGGCGGACGAAGGGAGACATGCGACGGATGACAGTGTTGGCCACATGTAGCACCACCTCAGGAGTCTTCTTGATCAGTCTGATACAAACAATACAAGATGATATCAATGTACAGTCGGTGGCAAAAGTCCTGTCGCCTCACTTGCTTCACCGAGGCACGCGATATGTTCATAGACTCGAGATTATTAGGTGTAGAAAACGAGCGTATTTCTCGAGTCCATGAATACTGCCTGTCTCGGTGAAGCAGGTGAGGCGACAGGACTTCTGCCGCTGACTGTACAGCCAAAACAATAAGCTATGGCCAAGAATTCAGCATTTATTCAGTATTAAGTGCCCACAGTATATCTGTTCAATTTTACAATAAGTATCCTCTTTCAACTTGATTATATATATTTACAAGTCTTTATCAATGGGATTCTATATAATTTGAAGCATTACTTTAAAGATGAAAGTTATACACAATCAATAGAACTTCAGTGATGCAAAGTGACTCTGTTGACTTACTTGAAAAATGTTTCTCTGGTGACAGTGGCCACTTTGGCCTGGTGTCTGGCTCTCACTGTGAAGAATGATGGATCCCCTGAGAGAACAGCCAGCCCCCCCACAAGGTCACCTGGATGTGCAGTGAAAAGCTGGATGTCCTCAGATCTCTCAGGTTCATGCTGGGACACCGTGAGAGAACCAGTGAGGATGTACACAAGGGCAACCTCCTGAAGTGTGTCCTGCTTCATCAGACACGACCCAGCCTCCACATCTCGTACCTCCACCGCATCTCGGAGTATCTCGTCAGACTCCAATTGCAGGAGGGCCTGGAAGCGTTCTGTGGCCAGTTGACGGAGCACGTTGTCGTCGCTCTCGTCTTTGGGGTCGACGAGGACAATCTTACGCAGGCTGCTCTGTCTGGGTGGTGGGGTTACGGGAGCAGTGTGCTGCTCTCCACCACTGCTGGAGGCCCCTCCCTCTTCCTCTACCTCCAGGGCTTCTGGGGTCGAGCCACTGTCACGTTTCGTCTTGCTCGGGGATGACAGGGATGGGGCAATACTTCCAGTGCTGACACGTCGAGGAACCTGACAGTTTTAAGTTCGTTTAACTAGTTTCTATTTTTCTTAGGAAAGAGATATCAAACTGATGCCAATCTTTGACCAATCAAGCATGAATTAAAGTACAGTACAGTAAGTAAAACATCTTCAAATTTACTTCAGTCATGTAGTGTACACCTACAATGTATATTAAAGTACTGTAACCCATTTTTTCCTTTTCCTCACCAGGCTTAGGTCTAAGAGTTCAATTGAGTCTCATTTAAAAGAGTATCAAACCTAACTGATATAACACAGTTATCACAAGTCAATTGGTCTAGAGATTCATTCCTTAATATTCCAGGAGTGGAACCGAACCTTTGATTACCAGCTCCTTCAGTGGTGCTGCTTCTTTAATAATCTCATACCTACCAGTTATAAGTACAGATGTTAACTCACTTTGTTTATGAGCTCTGCTGAGAGTCCAAGATACTGATGTAGTGCTGTGAAGGTAACCCTCATGAGACGCACCATGATCACCTGTACCACCCTTACAAACATTTCTGGGTGACCACGGAATACCTCCTCAAACGCCTTCACTGGGAACTTCATAACAGTAGAGTCCAGTTCAGCCTTGGCCATCACTGTTTTATAGGGTTGAGGATGGCCAGTAAGGACATCACAGAAGGACAGAAGGGAGATAATGGATTCCCCTGGCAGCACATGCTTCAGTTCCAAAGCGGTGCCATCGGGCTCACACACATGAACGCTGATCTTTCCAGTTTGTACAATAAATATATTCTCATCAGTCTGACCTGGAAGGTAAATGAACTAAGTGAGTAAAGGAACTGAAGGTAATCACAGGAAAAATGTAGTCGAATAGATTACAACATATAAATAGAGGTGAAGGAGATTATACTGTAGAAGATTCCAACCTCAAAAATGGTGAAAGAAAAAAGGGAAGGAATAGTAATAAATGTGGGATGCCCAATATGATATAAAGGACAGTACAAGGGGTAGGAGAAGCAGTGAGAGAGTCAGGAATATAGTAGAGTGAGGGGTTGGCAATATCTGGGATATAAAACAGAGAGAGGAGTGACAGGAAAAAGGGTAAGGACCATAAATTTTCACTCACCTACACAGAAGAGTGGCTGTCCCTTATATAAAGTGATTGTTTGTACACTCTTGCACAATTCCAGGAACAGAGGCATATCAAAGTGACCAAACACTCTGTGGTAATGGAAAAAGTTACACTTCAGTATGGTACATGACTCATCTACATCAAAGCCACATTGCACTTTAATATAATGCAAGTTTCTGCATAGGCTAACTCAAAACAGGATCAACATTTACATAAGTGCAAAATTACCTAATGATACTGAAGTTCTCATGACACTAAAATTGAGAAATAAATATGCACATATAAGTACAAATAAAGAGTATAAAGCAATTTGCACCTTTTCCTATTATCTCTGATAATATTACCAATCTCATATTCTCCATATGGTGTCGAGATATATATTGTACGTATATTTTCTACAACAAGAATTCAAAGAATGTGGTATGAGACCTGATATTCCTGAGCATAAAGACAAACTCTGGTGGTACACTTGAGTCAAAGCGGCTGAGGTCTTCCTGTAGGTACTCCAGGGGAGGTTCAACCACCTCCAACTGTGGGGAATCTCGGTCTGTGCGTCCCAACAACTGCCTGGCCAGACGTTTAGCCAGCAACCGTGATCCCACCGTACGGGTGGGGATGTTGGCTTTGACCTGATGATGGGAGGTGTATGAATGGTAAGTTAACAATGCAATAAACCTTTCTCTCGATATAATAGATATAAAAATAACTTACTCTAATTTATTAACTCATTCATCCTGAGTTGCCAGGTTGTGAAGGAATGGTAAAACTGGGTAATATAATATATAACTGGAATATACTATACTGATAAAGGGTTATTCTTGTATTATTGTATTGCTCATCTTAACCAGGGCAGGAAATCCAACAGCAACACAGGCCCCTTAATCCAATAACCTGTGATCATGTTTTATTCCTCTTGGCTATACCACTAAACATACTCTTTTCCATAGTCTATACTGTAGGTAGTGTTCCTGGTCAATGTTTGAAAGTCTGTGTAACCTCCAATTTTCTGGCTACATCAAAGGTTACCTAAGTAGTTGTGTAGGTTGTGCAAGTTTAAGTAAAGACAAATTTAAAATCGTTTCATGTGCCCCGAGCTCATAGCTACCAATGTCTACCAGTATATACCCAAATAGAATGGATAACACTATCATAAGGTAACAACTATAAACTGATCTGATACAGCATGCATACCTTACGCAACATCTTCTGGCCATAGAAATAGATCTTGTCTCTCTTCCGGAACCTGGGCCGGGTCCCCACACCCACGAAGTCCTTGACATCATCCACTAAAGGTAAAGTTTGTTATGACAGGTTGGAGGGAGCAGGTAAGGTAGGGCAGGAGGGACACAGGAGGGTAACAAGAGAGTGTAATACAGTTAGGTAAGGAAGGGAGAAAACGTTTGGGAAAGTTGGATAAACAGATTCATAAATCATAATATTAAACTACTAAAGATACTTGCATAGATACATGTATAAACAAAATCTATACACATACTGTACTTGGTTACAATATATAATACAATAAAGTACTGCACAGTGTTCACATATCTCCGGATTATATGCTCTTAATTCACAACTGTCTATTGGTCATGTTTGATTGACAACACTGACCTTTGTTTTTAAGTTCTCTCTTGATTTCATCTGTGATCTCTTTCGGGGATGAAATCCTGAGCCGAGAAACGGCATAAACGATCACTGCTACCAGGAGACATGCTAGTAGTGTGAATGCTATCTGTTTACAAAGAGAAACATTGTGTTTATCAATTGCCATCATAAAAATTTCCATTTATATCTAATTAAATATACCATACTACAAAATACCATAGAGGAATAAAAACCTCTAATACTGAATATAAGGCAGCCAATAATAAAGGAGAATACACAGGTAGTACAGTACATAAATAGGATGGAAATAGGTAAATAAATATAGTAATCAAAATGGATTGTCATCCTTTACATTTCAACATATAAAAACAAGGGATAATGGATTATTCAAAATATATTGTGGATTTTTTTTTATCCATTTCTGTAGCTGAAATAAACTAATGTTATTATCCAGTTTACAACCAGCATACAGTGCTGTACAGGCAAAACACGTAGCATGCCAGGAAACAGGACCAGATGGACAAAGATAATCGTTTTTCTGTGGTTTGGAATAGTTTGGAGGAATCAGTTGCTCCAGAAATACCGACAGTTAAGGGGGAAGTACAGTGGTGGCAAATCTGGAGCAACTGATTCCTCCAAACTATTCTAAGCAACAGGACACCATTTTTTTTTTCATCAGATTGTTTCCTGGCATAATTTGTAGGAATTATGGCACTGCAATGTAACAAAAGTGAATTACATAGAGCACCCAAGTAGAAACACAAAACTTATTAAAGTAACGATGTAACACCAATATGTATAAAGTGTAATGTATAACTTAAGTGTTTGGGTATTATTACATAAGTACTGTGTTTTTGGCTAGGATTGCACAGTGTTACCACATCCAGTAAGATCCCTGGAATTTGCCCCAGTCACTTTATGATACAGTAGTTAGCACCAGTTATATCCCGGTAGGGGTAGTTTGCCCAGGTTAGATCCTGGTAGTCTGCTGTGGTCTAGGTTAGGTTAGGTCAGGTCAGACAAATTCTCCGAGAAACACTATAGATGTATAGTGTCTTAGAATGGTTCAAAATAGGGGGTAATGATACTAAAATATACAATATAGTGAACGGAGTACTTCTCTACTTTTACCAGTGTTTATCTCTATTAAACAACAACACCAGGTTTTGTCCAAGTAATCCAATTAAAAACTTATTATCTAACGATACAGTACTAAAATAATATGGCAGTTGTGAGTTTTGACAATCTACGTATATCTGATGTGTGTACATAATCAAAAGGTCAACATTTCTTTCATGTGTACACTTTGTCTGCAATATTTCACCTTTAGGACAATTCTAAGTAGATCTTATGGGTCCTTATATATTACATGCATTCCTCCTTACCGGATATTCTAGTAGATATTCCTTAAATAGGGCGTATACTTCCATCTCCTTACTTCTGTTTACATGGCGCCTCAGCCTTGTACAGCGTTCACAGTAACCTAAAATTTTCCCCAGTATCCCCAAATTTTCAAAAGCCTAAAAAAAAACAAATGTATCCCCAAATTTCGGACCAAAAAGTATCCATTCCACCTGCATATTTTAATAAAAAAAAAACTCATTTAAATAGTACTAAAATCCATTATGAAGTGTACAAATATCTTATTTTCCTGTTACATACTATAATAGTAGTGGTGGTACGTAGTGGCCCCTTCTCTTGCCAGGCTTTAAACATTTCACAATATTTAGTACGTACAGTATGTAATTTAGTAAGTAATGTGGCCCGGACTGCATATTCGTGAAGTTTATAATATTATGGGTATGTGCCACCGCTTAATTTGATTTATGTTAATAGGTTAGGTCCAGTTTAGGTTAGGTCAGAGTAAGATTTAAACTTATTTAGGGTAAAATGAGCTAGGAAAGAGAATGAAACTATATTTCAGAGATTACCCATGGTTGGTTTTATGGTTACAGTATATGCAATTCTTCTCCCACGGTCCCACCCATCACTGTTTTTGGCCCAGCAACAGTGGGCCAACAGTATTTAGATCATCACTGAGAATGGTTACCCAGTATACCCACAACACCCTGTTACAGTTTAATTACCAATGTTGCTTCGATCAGTTATATATTAATTAAATTAGTGATTGGATGTTATTGTACGGCATGTTATTTACAGTCGTAGATATGTATTTTGTACCACTATCTTCTCTTCGTTTGTTATGGGCAGCATCATGCCAGCATAATATGCGGGGGTTGTGCGGGAGATCTAGGGATCCAGCAGGGTAGGATTATGAAGGGGGTTAGAATGCGGGTGGATTGGGTCAGGGACTGTGTGGGTTGAGGTTTCTGTTGTCCTTCTTCCGTAGCTGAAAACGGCGATTTGAGGTTACTTCGCAGAGTGGCAAGTGTGTACGGCTGGCGGCGGCACGGAAACTATAGGGAATATTATGTAATACTAGCTGCTCAACCGTATAAAATAATGTTACTAATTCTGTGCGTGTGTGAAATTTAGAGCGAGAGAATGTGTGTATGTGTGTGTATTGGTGTGTAGAGATAGAGATAGAGATAGATATAGAGAGATAGATATAAAGAGATAGATATAGATAGATAGATATATAGAGATAGATATATAGATATATAGAGATAGATAGATAGATAGATAGAGATAGATAGATAGAGATATAAATAGATAGAGATAGATAGATAGAGATAGATAGATAGATAGAAACAATGTTTTTAAATGATCAATGGGCGGTTGGGGGGGTTCGAACCACTATGGGTACCACGCACACGCTC
The DNA here is from genome assembly GCA_034508575.1 of Petrolisthes manimaculis. NCBI lineage: Eukaryota > Metazoa > Arthropoda > Malacostraca > Decapoda > Porcellanidae > Petrolisthes > Petrolisthes manimaculis. The sequence goes on from JAWZYT010002723.1 coordinate 44,986, forward strand.
TCTCTCTCTCTCTTTGGAGGAGTCAAAACACAGAGATAGAGAGATAGAGAGAGAGAGAGAGAAAGATAGATAGAGAGAGAGATAGATAGATAGATAGATAGATAAATAGATAGATAGATAGTGAGAGAAATAGAGAGATAGAGATATATAGAGATAGAGATAGATAGAGAGATAGAGATAGATAGAGATATAGAGAGATAGATAGAGAGATAAAGAGAGAGAGATCGAGATAGATCGAGAGATAGCTAGCTAGCTAGCTAGATATAGATAGATATAAATAGATAGATATAAATATAGATATAGATTGATATATTGATAGATAGATATAGATAGATAGATAGATAAATAGATAGATCCCCGGACATCGTCGGGTATCGCTGCTAGTTATATAATAAAATATATGCATATGGTGCCGTTATATAAATGAAAACAATAATAGTCGTCAATACTCGTCTTCGTTGTCGTATCTTGAGAAGAGTAGGTCGAATGTGCTGTATTATATAAATTTATTATTTGCCAATATTTGGTCGAGGCAGAAGAAAACTGAGTTGTAAGTGAAGCATTTTAATATTAATACGTGGTTTTGTATTGGTATATAATTTGTGGATATATATTGAAGGTAAAGGTTGGTAAGTAATTAACAGGTAATTTAAGATAAATAGTAGTTCATTACTATTTAACTTTACTATCCAACAAAAACATTTGTTGGCGGATTGTTACGACATGGATTATAATAATTATATGCATTAGACGAGATTATAGTGTTTAATAATATTGAGGGAATCCCTGCTGGTACATTGGGGCCTAGAATATCTTACAAACAAGTACCACAGCCATTATTAACCAATATATTTATTTATAGTGTATTTTCGCCATTAGTACTTTCAGGCAATAACTACAGCACTGCAAATTGGTTTATATTATTCTTTTTTTGGCATTTTACTCCTTACATTCTCATAGACAACATCAAAAAGTAATTAATTAGACTAACATATTTGGTAAAAGGTATTAATTTTTGGCATTAGCTCCTTATATATATATATACATATATATATATATATATATATATATATATATATATATATATATATATATATATATATATATATATATATATATATATATATATATATATACATATTCTCGTAAACAGCATCAGAGAGTATACTGTAATTAGTTTCTGGCATTATACTCCTTATATTCTCATAGACACCATCCTATATACTTTTATTTATTCTCTGAAAGGTGCTCAACCTATAAAAAATATAATTATATTCTTTGGTAACAGAAAGCTGCCCTTAACTCTACTTTAAATTAAAGGTTTTAAATCCTCCAATGAGTGGCAGTCAATGGGGGAGAGTGAAGCACAACTAACGTTATAGCACACATAACAAGGATAATGAGTGGCCCAGAGACCTCTCCACCCACGTGAGACCTGAGTCAGCTTCGGCTATGGTTACGTAAGCAGGAAGACCTCAGACAGCCGACTCAAGCCCCCCACCCCCTGCTCTATTTATTGAAAGAACTACCATTTTGTAACAGTGTTGCCAGATCCGGCTAGGTCCCAGTATTTTGCCCCGGTCATTTCCTGTACTTTACCATGGTTATTTCCCTGTAGTTTGCCCAGGTTAGGTCCCGGTAGTCTGTTGTGGTCTAGGTTAGGTTAGGTAACAGTGGAATAGTATGTGAGGGGGGTAGGGGGGATGGAGCAAGTCAGGAGGGAGTGTTGGAACAAGGAAAACTGGAGGGAATGAGGCGTCGGAGCTATAGATAGATAGATAGGAGGGCTACTTGATCCTCCAAACTATGGCAGTAAACAGATGTCCTCGGTGGTACTAATAGAGGATCTTCTGGTATAATTTGGAGGAATCATATACCTACCAATTCACTACCAAGAAAATCTCCCCATAATACTCCAAAGATTATGTAGACACTGGTTAACTCATCTTATTCACCAGGACAGTGATGGTAGGCAGCAAGGTGGTAACACAGGCGTTCTCTCACACCCAACGTGTCAGACTGCTATACAAGACTGTTCTCAAACTCCATCGTGGCTTGCCACTTGAACTGAAAGCCCTTGGTGAGTGTTGTTATAGGGAATACTATTTTATTTTTAGGAGCTGTAAACAAGAAATACCGTAAAACACTTCTATTTCCTTCCAAAATATGGCACAGTGCTTGTTGGAGTTATATTGCAAACATTAATTATTCCCATCATTGAATCCTCGAGACCTAATGAAGTTACTTTATTATAGCTTTACTGTAGCCTAGATGAATTATGTTTTTTAAGTACTGTACTGCAGACATTTGAGATCTAATCCTTGATTACCCGTAGGGGACCAATATACTAAAGATGAGTTCCGACGCCATAAAGAAGCTTCACCTGAACAAACCAAGACTTTTATGTTAGAGTGGACAAATTATGCTATCACTGTGGCGAAGCAGCTTGGTGTGCGAGGTACCCACATGTCCACTAAGCTCGGCCAGAGATTGAAGGAGCAGGAGCTAGATGGATTTACAGATGAACAAATACAACAATTATTTGAACTGTACCAAGCTGCAGTAGAGAATGAAGAAAGCCAGGAAAAGGAACGATGAGATTGGGAATAAAACACAGCCCATTGTGTCAATATTTCCATTTGTATATGAATTATAAGTTCAATGTACAGTAAATATAAGTTGAGTAATGAAACCTATATGCACACACATTTCATATTAATTATTATAGTGTAAAAAATACTTTTATGTAAACTTTTTGTTATTAAAATAACAAATTATTTGTAATTATTCATATATGAATCTGCTGGTGTAGAATACAATACTCCATAGTGTATTTATTACATCAAGTTGTACAGAATGCTACCATTACATAGGTCTCAGCCTCTCATGAACTTTTAAGCAGTGTGAGAACATGGACTACCAGTATATACAATTTTGAATATAAATAAAGATAGAATACAGTTCCTTCCTATCATGTGTACTGTAAATGCCAGAAGGGATTTAGGACTGGGATGACTTCAGGCACTTCAATACAGTATTTATAGGAAAGAGATTGACAGGGCACCTAGCAACATCTTTATTCTTCACAATTTCACCTAACTTTGATTAAGCCAATCTTCAGGACAATAACCAGTCTCTAAAAGGAAGTATACACTTTTCTCGGGTATGTACAGTTGGGGAACAAAGTATCTGGACATCGTTGACGACTTCTGGTAACAATGTCAGTGATAAACATGTTAGGAATAGATAACATTTATTCATTACTACATAATGATAACTGATATTGGGTGATGTCGACCAACCACAGACAGTGAAATAAAAGTTATCCTTCAATTCATAAAGACTTTCTCTCATCGACGTGTTTACTTTTGGGGATGTTGCCAGAAGCCGCCGACAGTGTTCAGATACATTATTCCCCAACTGTACCTATGTTTTGGGATTGGTTGTCACCTAAGGATGGCTTAAACCTAGCTGAAAAGTTAATAAATAAAGATATTGCTTAGTACCATTACAGTGTTTCTGCAGGGTATTCTTTTCAAGTAAGTATACATGTTATATATATCTTACACTGTACTGTATATTAAAACATGACACTAAGTAAACATAGTTTTATATACTTGCCTTTTAAGTAATACCTATATAGCACTTTTCTCATCTTAAAATATATTTATGTAGTACTATAAAGCTTTTAAGCAATGTTGCTATTTACCAATCAGCTTAGTGTTTGTCGTTACCATATTCCCAGCAGTTAAAAATTATCTACAGCATATACTATATTTGTCCATTTGAAGTACTGCACACATCTACTGTACATTATTGGCTGAGTACAGTACCACTACTGACACAATAAACAATGAAATGAGTTAATTGAATGAAAGACTGAAAAAAAGTTCATTGCAAGAAAAGATGCTGATTTCTGTCCCTAGTTGCTCCTCTCCACTTGACCTTGTTCCAACCAAAATCACCTCTTTAGGAAAAGTTTTCACAATACTGTACTGGTGATTTTGTTCCACTGATTATGTTGGAGAATTACTTTTATTCACAAGGGCTATACAATTTATACTTTCCCTTTCCAAATTTACTCTTAGAATGACTGTACTGTAGAGTGACTGTGTTAAGATGGAATCTTGCTATATATACAGAAGGGTTTAAAATACCCAAGTACTTTCACAAGATATTAAATTTTATTATTCAAACAAAGTATACAGTACAAACTCATGCTACATGTTTGAAAATATAACTTTGAAATGTACTCATCATTACTGTGACCAAACATTTGCTACATTGTAAAAAGTCTATTCACAATCAACAAGAATTTTATACTGTATATAAATCATCATCAATACCACATTCCTGCTTTCTTTTTTCAAGGGGTGGGGAGGCTCTAATGCCAGTGTAGTACCCTTGACAAGCAAGGGGTCCAGCTTTGAGGCAATATGAACCTTTTGTGGGGCCATTGTTAGAGAATGTGGTCCCCAACCCTCATTTCCCCTTTGTATCATAGGGGATAACAGGCTGACTGCACTATTGCAAATCAACTATCCTTATTACCGGTAAAAAAATATTATAACATAGGTTTTCAGCAGTGTGTAATGGCAATTTAACAAGATATGGTGCTTTATCCCTCCAGACTGTCAAATTGTTGATTAACCTTTGGTTAAGAAAAGACTCCAACTTACACACACGGATAAAATATGTAAAGTAAAACACAACCACTTCAACTCGTTCATAAATCACAACCATTAAGAAACTAATTGACAGATTTATATTCTGTTAATATCATGTAAACAACCTCTCTGTATCAGTGACCCACATGAACCCACACATCAAAAAAGAAAATTACAAAATATATCCCCATTAACACCTCTTGTCTTTGGTCCCTTAATGTATTTGTGCTATATAAATGAAATATACTTTGAGGGTGGCTGGTGGCCCAAAAGAGTCCAAGGTCAGAAGAAATAGGGTTAAGGAATGTTGGAACCCACCTAAAGTTTATAATGTAATGGGTGCCTTTCATATCTTCTCCAGGGACAGCTTCAAGCACTGGCCAATGTGAGTTAAGATTACATTAATGTATTAGCAGAAAGGTTAAGATTTTGTGTGCAACCATCCCTAGGACAGTCAGACCTCCATTAACTCACAATTACATTTACCTTAAATAAGAAGAAGGTTCATCATGATACTAGGAAGAGTGTAGAGGAAAGGAAGGGAACTCTGACTGGATGGGTGGTTAGGAGAGAAAAAATAGTAAAGTATGAAAGGCAGGAGCCCTATAGCATTAGAAGAGGTGCCATGGTTTAGTACCACCCAGTAAATTCAAGTCATATAATGTAGCCAATTGGGTTATTGAAAGTTATACCGTTAAACAAATATTCCTTCTATGTATAAACTCTTTTTGCATTAGACAAGATTTACAAAGCAATAACACACATTAACAGAGGTATGACTGTACTATAATGAGTTCCATTACAAGCCCATGATATATCCAAATGTTCCTGTACCACAGGGTACTGTTAAATTGCTAAGTTTTTGTGCGAGTGACCAATATCTTGCCCGCATCAAGTGACCAGCCATCTTGGGCTGCCGTGCCCTTGTGAAAAGACCCTTCATGCAAGCACCAGGACGGTTGTATTCTGCAAGAAGCGAAAAATGAATTAAATGACACATTCTCCTTTGTAAATAATATTGTCAGCAATGCGTAATGTAGTACAGTACAGTACATGTACTTGAAACTCGAGTCCTTTGGGCAAACTGCACATTAAAGTCTTCCTGCATCAAATTGATTTACCCAGCTCCATTTCTTTGACATTTTACATATTAAGTTTATAATATAAGTCAATACTTATATCCTTATTAGCATTTTAAATAAAAAAAATCCCTTAACAATTGTTTAATACAATTCTGTTGGCCTAACTTATTCCACCTATTACCTAGTGCACTGAGTACATTTCTTAAACCCTCCAAAACTTGTTAGAAAAATTTCTGAAGTACAGTAACCATTTTTATGGCTTTTCCTCTGATCTTGTCCACTTATAAAACTCAATTAGTCTCTTCTACTCCTTCCTCTCACTCTAATCCAATACTTTATCCCCCACAATTTCTTTTTTAAATAATCAACTGGGTATAACAGTACTGACAGCTATGGTAAGAGTTGTGCCGAGTTCATAAGGGAGGATATTAGCAAGTACAGGTTGAGCAGAGTGTATGAGAAGAGGTTAGTAAGCTTCAACAAACAGTACAGTACAGTATAATAATTATAGTGTCTTACCTTCTCGTGTTACTTTTTGGCAAACTGTGGGGTTGTAGCTTGTCTATTATCTATTTCCAGGTGCCATAATATCTTACAGGATGATCCCTAATTAATTACATTTCATAATTCTCTGTTCTGGAACAGCAGATGCCATACCTTGCACTCTACTACACCATCTTGCAAATACAGGTACCTTACAAATCCATATCAATCTCCCTCTATTCTATATGTCCAAACTATCTCAAGGTGCTTCTTTTAACAATCTCCTATATGTTGACCTTAATGTCACACTGAACATGAAATTTCTCTTTAACTGACTCTAAACACATTTTAGAAAGGACTCATTTTCACCCATCTCATTCCTCATTTCTGGCTCAATAATAGCGTCCAAGCTTCACAACCATATGTCAACACTGAAAATCATATTACTGTACAGTACTGTATTGTACTGTATCTTCCAATTGTTTGATATTTTTACAAATTGACACAGCAATGTTGTGTATTGTAAACGTATGTATAAATAAATATGTCAGTGTATGAAAAATTTCACTACTGTTATGACTGCCACATTGACTGATTATGTATTATAGCCTCTGATCATCCTAAATTATTATTTTCAGGAATACATTTATCAGACAACCAAAAGGTCAATATATATCATTTATTCCACACATGTTGTTACAAACTGATTTTAACATACAGTACTGTTAAACACACATTACATTGAAACACTAAAAACAAGCCACTCCTTTTTCTCTCATTCCCTTTCCCCAAAAATTTAATAAAACCCAAAACAATTAATAATATTAATTCTATTCAAACAATAACAGGAAAGATAAGTCCCCATTATTTTATATGCCACAAATAATCATCACCTGAATAATAATATCTATAAAATTCGGGTGCCACAATGTGACTTGTGCACAAATAAATTATTAAAGAGCATAGTTAATCATAGTAAATTTGGAGGGATACTGATTCCTCCAAACTATACCACAAAACAGTTTCCCTGACCATGGCCTTCCTCAGGGGCTCAGAGCTGCTTGGCCAGACAGCTTGAAGAACTTCAATAACAACAGTTTCCCTATTATTAACCCTGAGGTTGTCCAATTCCTGAAATACTGTACTGTAGTTCGGAGGAATCGGCAGCCATCAAATTCACCAATAAGAAAGTTTTTCCTTAATGTAGAACAGATGTAAAACACAGTGGAGCTTGGCTATTAGTGAGTGTATCATTGGCAAGGTTGTGATAACGGTAACGAAGAACATGAGCGGCCATTTTGGGTTGGCGACTGCGGGTGAATATTCCCTTCCTGTTTCCACCTGGCCGAGTGTGGCCTACGAAGTGTCAAAAAGAAGCAACACTTATATTCATTTCTGGTGAGAATGTACCTACCCCCCCCTTCAGTTAATCAATGTAATGCAATATAAGACATACTACACCAACATTAAACTAAGAACTTTTCTGGAACAACTGTATTAAACAAACCTTACTACAATAAATTTTACCTATTATCATATCTACAAAAAAAAAAGAAAAAAGATAGAGATAGAGAGATATATACTATTTTTATTTAAAATAATTACATGTACAATCAATACAACAAGTAGCTTACCTTGCGGCGTAGAAAAATCAGCAAAGTTCCAGATCATCTCTCCAACAAAGTACCCCTTGCTGCGCAGCTCATCAAACGCTTCAAAGTTTCTGATCATAAGTTCTGCTTGGTACTCTTCACTCCATGTCCAAGCTGGATCCTGAATAACAATATACAGCTATAGCCTATATCTCTTTATACTTGCACTACCAATTCTACCACACACACACACACAAAGGTGCATTCCCCTCTTCTCGCCTCCTTTCCTCTCTCATTTTCCCATATAGTATTACTTTCACCTGCACATTTAAAAAGAAAACCACAAATTAAAATCATGTAGTTTCCCTGGACTTTCCCTTACGAGGTTTCTCGTAAAGAAAATAATTTTGTGGTAAAACAGAGTAAAATTTTCCATAAGACTCGAGATTACATGCCTCTAAGGACAGTAGGCCATGAAGAAATTATATATAGGTCTGAGATCCATCATCATCATCATCATCATTTTAGTTTAACGTCCGTATTTTCCCATTTAGGATGGGGTTGGACGGGCAATGACTGTTCTCCACATCTGTCTATCTTGTACCATATGTTCTTCTATTCCCATTAAATTCATATCTTCCATTACACACGTTTTCCACTTTTTCTTGGTCCTTCCCACCGGTCGCCGGCCCTCGACTCTCACCTCCTCCACCTCACTCAACACCCCCCCCCCCCCCCCGCTCTTCTCACATGTCCAAACCATCTCAGTCTTCTCTGCCTCAACCTAACAGAAAGGTCTTCAACCCCACACATCTCTGCCTCTTCACTGCTAGACCTCCCATCTTGCCACCTTACTCCTGCCATGTACTGTATCTCAGCATTCTACGGTCACAGCTGCGTATAACCTCCATCAGTCTGTTTGTCAATGCCCATGTTTCTGTTCCATACATAAGAGCTTATCCAAAACTTGCTTATCAAAGAAGACATAATGAAGCTTAAGGTTGTACATACCATATGATAGCCTGGCAGTGAGCCAGCCCCATATTCTGAAATCATGACTGGTTTGTTGTGTAGGAGATGCCATTCACTAAACTCTGTGACCGTCTGCATTTTGATGACTTCCAAATGGCCTGTGTCTCCATACCAGGAGTAATACCGGTTAACCAGGATCACATCAAGGCTGCTGGCCTAGGGGTGTTAAGACATATAAATGAATTAGTTTTGGTAATATGGGAATTAAAAGCACTGCTACAAGACTGTCAAAGTTTGTGATGATATATAATTATTTTTAATAATGCAAAGTAAGAACATAAGCACTTTCTTGTGATGTTTATAGCATGTAATATTCTTCACAGTTAATAAGCTAAAGATTGTACCACATGAAGAAAATACAATATAGTGAAAAATTGAGAAAGTCTTTTCTGTGCTACAACTGGTAATCATGCAACAATATGAAAGCAACTATTGATATGTACAGTATATTCTACATGCATTCTACTAGCTCGTGAATGAAGTTCACTGGGTAGTCAGTTTCTCTACTAATTTTTCTTGATATTAATTTTCTATTCCTGGGTATGAAGCTTCTATCCCTTGGAAAAGGGATATGGATTTTTCATTGTGATGATATACTCCCAGTCAGTTTGAATAGTGCATTATTAATAATCATTTTACTAGAGTATCTATAAAACATACAATATCAATTAAATTTGGATGGCATACTGGTACTTAGGAAAACTGGAATACTGGGAAACATACACCCAGTAGTTTTAATAAAATATAAATAAAACAGAGCAATTAAATCAGCATAACTCAATACCATGAAAGAGTACAACAGAGATACTAACTCCAGCTAAAATAATTAACTGAAGAAGAAAAAAGAAGACCGCCCTATGACTGCAAGGTCCTGTAGGACAAGGGGGTAAGTGATAGTGAGGGACGGCAGGCACGAAAATAATATTTTCATGCAGAACAATACAAGTTACGAACAGCCCAGTTTCAGTAATGGAACAATAACAGGAAAATGTGAGAATATAATTATCTCAGTATGTCTTTTAACAAAATCCATGTGAACATGCATGAATATTTGGCTTGTGAAAACGGTCTTTATTTATTTGCTTTTGCGCACTTCACACAAATAAACACTAAAGCAACTTATGCTAAAAAAAAAGAAAATAAACAAAACATACAGCATACTCTTTCTCCTTTGGTTTATTAAGGACACAGGTGACAGGTCGGGAGGGATCAGCAGATTTAGTAGCTGAGACAACTTTTCTGGGAACCAGAAACAGTACCATACTATGAGCCCATACTAGACTGTAAAGTAATTCTCATCATATTGTACAATACAATCTGCACATTTCCATATACAGCACAGGTATAATTTTACCATGTACTGTACAGTCAATCAATTTTTTTCTTAAAATTTTCATCATTCAGGTGTATCCATCAAGGAATATAATAACTTGGCGTGGAAATAAGGAATGGAGAGTGAGAGAGTTATGTCAAGGATGCAATGAAGGAAGGGAAGAACAATTTGGTCATTCACGGCCACACCTTAACAGCCAACTTGAGAAAGAACATTTGGCAAAAGCAACTTTATATTTTCTGTTCTTCCCATTCTTAAGTGGTGGCCAAGGATACTGTACAGAAACTAGGAATATTTGCAGCCTTCTGGCATCAAAACTTTGGTTGTCACATTTGATACAATGGTGTAATTTGTTTGTTAAAATAAGGATGACAGTGTATCAAACATTTGACAATACTATAAGGTATAATTTAGTTAATATTTTGAGTACAGGATAGTGCAATATGCCAACCTTATAAAGGGGAATTTAAATGAGAAAATCTGACATTAGATGGAAATAATAATGATGATGATTATGATAAACAAGGTGTGTATCCATATGAATGAATGAACATATTAATATACAAAAATATGAGAATAATGTCAATTTTATGACATTTCTTAAACAGACAAAAAAACAAAACTAACTCTAAAGAAAAGAGCTCAAAACTTTTTCCTTTTTTGGTACCAAAAGTTTGAGATAAAATTACGAAATTAAATTTGTCATTCAATATTACACCCACATTTCATGACACCTCCATTTGCACAGAAAAAGAGCAATACACCGATCAGTTGCATACAATGGAGAAAGCATTAGCAATACTGTACTGAAGCTATAAGGATATAGAATAAACATTTACATACAGCTAAATCTAGTAACCCAAGATTGAGTACGCATGTTACTGGCCGTGTAGGATCAGCAGTGTGGGTGGCAGCTACAACATCCCTGATAAATAATATCTGTAAGTTGCATTCAATACTCCCTTTGCTATCATCAGATTATGTTTATCAAGCATGATTGATCTAAAATTCTAAAGGATAATGAATCAATAGTAAGAGTGGAAATAGTGTGGTAAGTTAAAATAGTCTTGGAGACCTTTCCTGGTTGCCTTAGTGTATCCAACTCTCCCTAATGGTTCCATGAATGTCACTAGCTTATGATAATAACCATATCCCAATAAGCCATCCTGAATGATGGCGCTCAATTAGCAAGCCATAAAATAATGAGCTTAGGCTGACCTATCCCACGTAAATGAAAATTAATACACATTTTAGTTAAGCAAGTTAGATTATCAAAAATAAAATTTAGTGACTGAATGATATATGCATAGACATTTACTCTTTCATGTACTGAATAAACTTACAAGTAACAAACCGGATAATTCAAGCTAAAAAAAAACTAATAAGGATTTGCTAACAAATTTTACTTGTGTCTGTACACAACTTTGTTAAGATCTTTGTGTTATACACACTACATAAGGTACAGTACTAAGCTTGTTGTTGTACCCATTCTGAATGGCAGGTCACTACATCAACTATCCCAATAATACACAGAATGGAATGGATAAGGGAAGAAGAACTTACTCTATTTAGGAAATGAGAGTCTGGATATTGATGTATTATTCAAATGAAGGATCAGCATGAAGTTCCATGAAGTTACTTATCATTCAGGAAAAGTACAGGAAAAGAGGTTGGGCTATTCACCCTCCACAATTTAACAAGTGTAACACAAAAACCAAATGGAACTGTTCAAGTTATGAGTTCTTGTCATATAATAGGCCTTATATAACACAGACTGTACATTAGGAATAGGTAAGGTATGAACTGGGAATAGTAAACAAATATTTTGTCAATGCTCAGTATTTTCAAGCCATATTTCAAAGCTATTTACAAGCACAACATAATGACAATACAGTACAGTAATAACACCCCTCACTCTTCCACATATACCCTTCTCTGGACCAGCCTGCACTCAATGTTACAGCACTTTACTCTGATCCATCCTCAAACCTGAAGAAAACTACAAATTTACATACAGCCAAGTCAGAATGCTTGTCAACGGCAAGAACACATGTCACAGGACGTGTTGGATCAAACGCCTTGGTTGAGTTTACTACTGCACTGCAAATAAATTCAGTGTTTAGAGTATGTATTATCCTCAAGTGTACTTTTTTGGTGGAGCTAAAAAAAAAAAAGGATTTTTTTTATTAACCTGTATGTGAGATAACCGATACCCACTAAATTCCATTATAAATTTCTTAGTACAATAAGTGATATAGTGAATGCAATAGAGTACTGGCGTGGCTAGGAGTTAAGGCACATTTAGAAATCTTCATCACATCCTGTTCTGATATCGTTCTTGGTTTATGGAGGAATTACACACTTGGAAGGAATAGTTATCAAATACTGTACTATACTTATGTTAAATTGTAATCAATACCCAGGATATATTATTCTTTCTATACTGAAGTAAGTGAGTACAAAAGGCAAGATGCCCGCTTGACATCTTTACCTGTGAAATGAAAATAGAGCAAGGGAGGTCCAAAATAAAGTCCAATTTTATTCGAGATCCCTAAAAAAAAGATGGATGACAATTGAGTGTTCCAGAAATGACCAGTTGTGATGAGTTTTATAAAGAACTTTCATTGGGTTGGTTAAGGATACCTGGCTGCAACTGGATTGTACATGTTTCATTTGATACAAATTACAGAAATGGATTATGTCTGTCTTTCTACATATAAACACCATAATCTATTTGTAAATATTTCTTCCTATAACATCATACTGATAGATAGAGATACTTACCTGAAGTAGTTTAGGGCTGCAGCTTCATTTGATTTGGGTTCATTACCAACACTCCACATAATGACACTGGGTCGGTTTTTGTCTCGTTGTACCAACTCCTGCATCACTGATATGTGCTTGTTCATCAGTGCCTCATCAAAGCCACTGTATTGTGTCAATAAGCAGAATTACTACAATGTAAACATGAATCAAGGTAAATATCAATTACTTCTGTAATGTACTATACTATACAACAGGATTACCGAGTATGACTTAGATATGCTATGCTCAATAAAGTAAGTATTAATCCCAATTATCTTGTCTCAGTAACAGTTTTAACATAAACTGCTGCATGAAATATACATAGATAAAGCTGGAAGATAAAAGAGTATATGTAGCTAAATGACAATCAGTAGCCAAAGGAAAATAAATTACCTGAGACCAACAGCAGGACTTTCATCAATAATCATGATGCCCTCTTTATCAGCCATATCCATTATCTCTTCAGCATATGGATAGTGAGATGTTCGGAAACTGTTGGCCCCGAGCCACTTTAACAGACTGAAATCCTTCACAATGAGAGCGTAGTCAACACCCTTCCCTCGAATCTGAAAGCATGAATATTATGAATGAACTAATGATACAATTACTGTACCTGCCAATATTCTATCATGGAAGACTAGACATATAATCGAGAAAGATAATTTGTCTCATATGTTAGTAAGACCAGGGACATAATTGAGTGAGAAACAGCAGGTCTACATTCTGTAGAAATGTTTCTTATGATAACATTGGCATAAATACCAATAGTCAAGCAAGCAATATGGATGGACATAATTATTAGAATGTTTGAAATTAGAGATTGTATGAAATGTGGTAAGGATGGAAAGATTCACACTTAGATGGGACTGACACATGCACATGAAGAATATGAGCATACTTCTAGAATTTGGATTAGTAAAGCAGTTTGTAAAGTAGGAAGGCAAAGACATCTGATATCATGGGATCATAATGTGGAACATCATAATTATAGGAGTGAGTGTGGAAAATAGTAAGGGACTAAGAGAGTAAAAGTAAAGGTGTGTCGGGATACAGTGACCCGGAGCCTTTTCAGCCTTGGTCACTACCTGTTAGGGATTGGTCTGAAGAAGAATAAAGACAATACTAGGCCTGGAAGAAACCTCTAACACAAGGGAGGAGGAAAGGAGGGATAGTAAGCACTAGGGAAACAGAAGGAAAGGAGGAGGGAGACTTAAAGTATTGAAAGGAAGTGACTTGGTTCCAAAGGGTCACCAAAACACTTATTACTATCACACCACCACATGGGGCTGCTGTTGAAGGGCTCCAAGGAAAGAGCAAGGCCTTAGCAATAACTGATTAATAATTATGATTTCTCTACAATGTAGACTGATATTATTTAATTAAATATTATGTAATCCATACTCACATCAGCATCTTCATGTTTTCCACACCCACGCAAATACAAAGGTTTATTGTTAATGGTTAGAGTGGTTGAATTCCACCCAAGAGTTCGAATTCCAACTTTTTGAGGGTACAAGTCTAGATTTCCATCTGCATCAGACACTGCTACCTGTTAAAAAGATGAATAATTAATAAACAGCACATTATTGACCTAAAATATACAGATGTAACAAATTTATTGGTTTTATGAGCAAGACCAAGGTTAGAAATATGATGACAATACCATGATCAAGTGTGAAAGTTTATTTTACAGCCTACATCTTAGTACTGTACATAATTATCAGTTATGCAATATGAATTATTATGGTCTTTCACTAGCATTATGCTCTCATCAAGTATACATTAAGGTTGGTAATAGAAGGTGTGTCAAAAATCCTTACATCTCCCTATAAAGAGGATACTATTGATTATGAAACAATAGATATGGTACTAAGTAAGAAAAACCTTACCAAGAGTGTGTACATGTAGCCAGGATTCTCTGACATAAGGTAAGGCCACCACAGACTAGCATTTGATATTTCAATAGTGCCTTGACAACCCATAGCACTAGTGACATGGTCTCCTTCATTATCAAGTAACTTCATAGAGCAGCCAACCTCTCCTGATCGACTAGGTCCAATCATTGTGTTGCCATGGGTCACATTGTAGGTGATGACTCCTGTCCACATCAAACATTATATAAGGAAATTGGGTTCTACTGACATAACCATCAACTACAATTCTATCTTACCTACGTGTACAATGCTGAATTTTTGTTGCTCACAAATTGATAACAATATATACAATACAACTATACAGGCACACTATTTGATTAGTAATATTACTAATATTTCAGTACCTAAACTAATGATTCCTTCCACATACTGACCATTTGCTCCGTTGATATCAGTGGTGATTAGTATGTCATCAATGAATGTTTGAGGGGTAGTGTAGATGTATACAGGTCGATGTATACCAGCATAATTGGTGAAATCAAAGTTGTATGACTGAGCAAAGTAGCCTGGGGGGTACCTGAGGAGAAAACATAATGTGTAAGACTTGTCCATCCTGTACTGTATAATACACCATCCATTGCTGTAATTAGTCAGAGGAGGTAATGTAAACTATTACATTAGTTACTACTTATGATAACTACTACACTAGTTATCAGAAGACAAAAGGAAGTTCCCTGGAATCCTCTGGTAAGAAAAGAGTCAGGTTATAACAAGACAGGTACTTGATTCTTTTCTGACTCCTTCCATGGCTTCTTGTTCCACTTACCTAGAAGGGTCATTATGCTTTACAATGGTGCCCTGGGGGATGGTTTCAGGAGTAAGTGTGTTATTGATGGCCACAGTGACAAGATTTTCCTTTCCATAAACCAATTTTGTTGTTATGTCTGCCATGATGGGGAGATGACCACCCTCATGAGATGTTAAGGAATGGCCATTCAGGTACTGAAAAATAAAGAAGCAACTTACAGTTTAAGTACAACACTTTTAAAATGTATTGCATTAACACTGACTATATGAATTACTGGAACATTCCTGTATTCCCATCTAAAAACAAAGAACAAGGCACCAGACCCATAGACACACAATTTAATTTATACTTACAATTATGGAGTTGTAGTGAGCAGACCCTAGACGCAGCACTACACGTTGTTTATCTGTTTGCCACCTTGATGGCACGTAGAATAAACGGTCGTACCTGCGGACAAGTTTATATTCTAAAAAGTCAATCTTTTCATCTTCCAGTTCTAATAATCAATGCCGTAGCTACATTATCTTTTTTATATACCGGTATATAATTTAAATAAGATACTGCTACAGTAATGCAGTACTATTCTGACAATGGATGCAGTTCTCATAGATAATATTCTTACCATGCCCATCCAATGTGATCTCGGAGATCCTTGTCTTGTGTGATATCATTGTAACTGCTAGGAACAGCCATGGATATTACTGGACCACTCTGCCAATAAAAGTAATATCAGTAATATACATTCAATAATTTTTTGCATATTCAAAACACTATAGTAAAAAAGTAAATGGAGTAAAACTATGAACAGCAGGATAGTTCAAGAAATCACTGAGGTACAGTACAAAGAAAAGTAATATATACAGTAGATAAAAATGCACTGTACAGTATTGTTTATATAAAATATACAATGTATAAGAGCAATAATTACTAGCAGCCAATCAGTACCAACCTTAGACAGCGGCTGGGCATACCATTCTTCACGGAAACCTTTCTCGGCATCAAGCATAGGGGACAGACGAAAGTTCCATAATCCATCCAGAGATTTGACCTCACGGCTGGCAGACTCACGAGGGTAAAGACCTCCCCAGCTGCTGTCCTTTGACTCGATAACAAGGCTTACAGATATTAGGCCGGTAAGAACACTCCATATCCTCAAGCACCCCATCTGGAAGAGTAAAGGGTAATATAGTTAACAAGAGCAAAAGAAAAGAAAGTTAATACTTACCAATTTCATTCATTTTATAATTGGTGGTTGTTTTTGCTTTATCAAGTAATTTCCAAGTGTGCCAGTACATTAACCAAGGTTTAATTTTCCCCTCTGTGTTTGCCCAGGTTAGATCCCAGAAGTTTGTCCCATTAGGTCCCAGTAGTCTGTCCAGTCAGGTTAGGTTAGGTAAAAATCTGGGTAGCCTAACTCTAAAACATATATATAAATACCAGGTAATACCTATTTAATGTAATATCTACTGTACTTTAAAAAAATTTGGATAAAGTTTCTATGTCTGCCTCCTAATGTATTTTAATGCGAGTAATCAAACATGATCAAAATAAGGTCACACTTATATTTCAGCAAATAAAACCAGGGAATGATGGTTATAAAATACGTAAATAAATAAAGTAAATAAGTAAATGAATAAATAAACCGAAAAACAATAAAATAGACAGAATTATGAGTTAAGTTAAGTACGAGATAAGTTTATAATACAGAGGAAAATACACTAAATTAAAAAATATAAAAGCAAATATATCTTATGGTACCTAACCTGGGCAAAACCGGGAAATGATCGTGATAAAGTACAGTAAATAACCAGAGCAATATACTGGGACCTAGACAGATCAGGCAACACTGCTGCAAAATGGTAATTCTTTCAATAAATACCAACCAATGTAATAAAACTAAATGTCACCTTACCTTACCTTGTTATAGTTACCGGTACGTTAGTGAAAGACGGCAATAAATAATTAATACCACTTGCTGTTACACATAATAGTCACTTATGGCCTCACACCGGGACTATTATTATACTGACTAGTTAGATATTAATTAACTTTACCAAAGGTCCCAGCTCCCAGAGTATTGCCAATCTGATAATGACCAATTTTCATAAGAGTTATAGTTTGTGATCCAGGAGGTTGGCCTTGTATGCTTGTACAGACTCCATGTTGTGTGTGTGTGTTCGAGCCCTCCCCCATTACCCCCCCATTAATTAATCATTGAAAATCATTTTTTTATGTAATCGGAGGACACTCCTGAGGTTTCAGCGATAACACATATGTTAAAATTATTACTCTCAGACATAAGATGTCAGCGTGCATAGCGGCTAAACAAACAGACAGACTGTTTTATATATATATATATATATATATATATATATATATATATATATATATATATATATATATATATATAGATAGATAGATAGATGAGCTGTTATTATATGATTTTGATGCAGTGTCAGGGTCCTATAAGTCCTTGCCATGTATAAACGCCTACCAACAAAATTTTAATTAATAGTGAACTTTGTGAATCCTGTGGTCGCTCCACGATCGAGTGGTCATGCTATTCATGCTGTCAGATATGACACATATATTTTTCTTTCTCTGCGAAATTCAAACTCCAGGAATTAATTAATGATAGGGAACATGCAAACTTCAGAGCCTGATTGCTGAAACGCATATGATTTTCAAGTGTTTTCTCTATGAAAATCTATATACATAAAGCCGAAATTTTGTCTGTCTGTGTGTGTGTCCTAGAGTGAAATTTTTTACATGAGTTTCATCGTTATAACCTGGGGAGTGTTTTCGACCTATAAAAAAAATGTTTTTCAAAATTGTTTTTCAAAAAATGTTAGGAGGGGGATTCGAACCTTTGTATTGGGGACACGCACAAATTCTCTCTCCCTCTCTCTCTCCCACCAGTGTTGCCAACCGTAGGGTAATCGCCCTATATGTAGGGCATTTCGACCTCAAATCCATGTCTGTAGGCTAGGGCGTAGGGTAATTTTACTGAATCGTAACGAAACGTAGGACGTTTACAACATTTTGGTATAAGTGATAACATATTTTGCAACAACAAAATATCATATAAATTGAATAAATATTGCTACAAAATATTTATCACCTTCAACTACGTAAAAAATAAAACTCTTCAAAACTCAAGAGTAGGTAGTAGAAAATACTTCTCATGAATCTTGCAACTAATCTGGCAGCCAATGTAACTCATGAACAGGAATAGCCAATAGGACAGGTTCAGATTATCTAGATTAGATGTGAGCAACTGAGCATGCTGTAGTCTTGTTTAGTGTAACAGGGGAACAGTGTTGGCCGAGTTAAGGTGGCGGCACACTGGGCAATTCTGGCTAGCTTGCCACTTGCTTTTGCCACCTGCCTTTCTAGCAAAAACTTGTTATTATCCGTCACACTGGTAATATCTTGCTAGCGTCAGCAGCCAGCGAGAATGACAACAAAACCTCCTGTGTCCCACCAATCTTGCCTACTTTACAAAGAATGCTGAAGTAAAAATAATGTAAACAAACAAATTGACTTTTATAACCAAATCTAACAAAGACATTAATTAAAAATTGATTATATAACTCCAGTAGAAAAAACGGTACCGAAAATACATTGGATTAATGTCACTTATATACGAGAGTACTAAACTTATACTGTACTTATTACTTGTAACATTGTATTTCTTTGCATTCCTTTTATTATATCTAACCTAATATACTGTCTTGTGAAAATTGTGCTGTAAATTTACTTTAGTACTGTGTTCACTGTAATGTATATTTCAGTATCATTCCCCACTATTTTTAACCATTCTAACACTTTTCATGGTATTGATATAGAAGTACTGTACTTCACTCACTATATTGTATATTTTAGTATCATTACCCACTATTTTTGACCATTCTAAGATGAATTTTGCAATTATATTAAGTGCTATTTAAAGTTAATGTAGTTTGGATCATGTAAATATATATATCTATGTTTATTTATTGCATTTGATAGTATTATTTTGCTTGAGTAAAGAATATTGAGGTCAAATTAGCTGTGTAAATTAGTATTCATAAAAACGACTATACTGTAGGTTAGGTTGGGCTCCCCTATGTTTTCATAATTTATTCATTTCTCAACACTAAACTTTCCCTGAACATGACTATTCTCCCCTCACCACTTTCTATCTCTCTCTATATAAAAAAGTAATAAAACAAATAAATATTTTATGAGACAAAAAAATTGGGAAAACAGCTCTGATAAAGACATACCAAAAAGGCCACTGGTACAGTACAGTATGTGCATTTGGCTTAGGTGGAATACTGTACAATGTAACTCTATTCCTTATTATTTGGAGAATACATAATAAATTCTCAAACAACCTTTCATCTCCATCAATAGATGTTTGTGTGTCAAATTCCCATTTATAATTCCACTCACCTAGGTTGAAATGTAGTACATATTTCATCACAGACCTATTATTTTGTTGCATAAAATGCATTTTGGTCCATGTCTTCAACTTACAGAATTAAAATATGAGCATATTATATGCATTATTGTTTTGGCTTGGTTAGATAGTAATAATAGATACAATACAAAGTTTTATTTTGTCTTGGTTTGAATTTTCTTAACTTCTATTATCTAAAAAAGTAGTCATTGTGTTAGGTGAAATTTCTTAAATACAGAATACAGTACATGGTTAAGGAAAGTACAGAAAAGTTTTGAAAATACTGTTTAATATATAGTATCACAAGTGTTGTACTATTTAATAAATATCACGGCCAAAGGAATATGAAGATGATCCATGCGTACAGCCGCTGAAACCAAAACCGTCTTCATATCCAAGCAAGCACGGTCCAGAGCAGTGTATGGGGCAGCTTGCCTGTTCTTGGGAAATGTAAATAATGCAAATGGCGAATAGTTTTGGGGTGGTTTGACCCGTTCCAGATTTGGTTAGGTTAGGTCTGGCTAATTCTATAACGTTGCTACCGTTATATAGGGAGAAGTAATCATTGTACTTCATTACAAATTTAGATTATTCAGCATGTTTGTTTAACATTTTAAGTACCGCAGGTACTGTATTCACTTTCTTTTAACACTCCAATCCCGTGCTTGAAGATAAAAACACTTATTATGTATCTATGTCAGTTTTTGTCCGCTGATACCGAGCATGCCCATGACTGTCTTTGTATCCCAATCCTATCAAAAAATTCCCACTTTGGCCGTGCACCCCCACTAGACCCACTCGGTGTGTTGTGGATCTTCTTCACCTCTTGTTGAAAGGATCCCTTGAAAGTCACAAACTTGGCCTGGACATCATCTGAAAAATAAGAGCCACATTAATCTTAGCATAGCCAATGTAAATGTGAGTGCATATGCATTTTGGTAATTTATTTTATTTACCTTTTTTTATTGTAAATCACATGAGATTTGTTTTTACTTTATTGATGGACCGTAAAGGAATCACAGTTATTATGTTTAATTTATCAAGAATGTTTATGAAATTGTAATTTATGTAAGGAAATCTTTACATTACAAATCACATATACATATATTAGTCTACAATCAATTAACTATATTACTTGCTTTATTTTAATTTAAAGTTCACATAATTTGAATAAAACTTCAATTCATTAAAATCAAACTTCAAGTGTTTTAAAGTACTGGTATACAAATATTTAAAATTAAACTTCAGATGTTCTAATATAAACTTAAGGAGTTTTAATTTGAAGTCTGTTGTTCTAAATAAAACTTTAGTTGTTTTATATTAAACTTAAGTTGTTTTATTTTTATTTGAGGGTGAAAAGGTGTAGTCTGAATTTCCCCAACTGGGATCTGCATGGGATTCATAGGCTGAGGCTCATGTTTGGGAATCTTTAGTATGATATTGTTTGGGCACCTATGATCTAAGTTAAAACAGGGAAATAAAAAAACCTCAAGATATATACTGTACCTGCAGTTAAGTTGATTGGTGGTAACATTAGATGTGTAATGTCCAGCTGTACAGTACTGCTCATGTCCAGGATCCCACAATATTGGAAGTTCTCTGCATATTTCTAATAACATATATACATGCTCTGATTTCCAATTAAGCTTTCGAGAAGGCCTTATTTTTCAGAGGCACATGAAGACATTCTGGATATCGGGCGTTTGTTTATGTTTACAAAACAACAGGTGATGGTGAATAGAAAAACTGAATACCTATTTTGTGTTGTTCATATAATTCTTTGCTACATTTACAGAGTCGATTAACTAATTGAAGTAACTATTTTCATGTACAAGCTAAGATTTGCATGCTCAATATGTTTTTCCTTGGTATATAAAGGACACAGATAATGGCTCATTTGAGCACTCGATCTGTGAGGCATGCTGGGAGCAAGTTGCTCGGACTTGCTTCCAACATATTATCCGTTTTCCCTCCCGGCAAGAGTCGGTCGCAAACCACACGTTTGGGCTAACAAAATACAAAGCAGGTGGCAAAAGCAAGTGGCAAGTTAGCCCGAATTGCCCAGTGTGCCGCCACCTTTATTATAATTTCCCATCCTTGTTTGTTGTTATGGTCAAATTATTTCTAGCAGTGTTGCCAGATCTGGTTCACGAAATTTCTCCTTCAATACAACACCAGCAGAATGTCTCTTTTTATTTTTTTACCTCAATAATTCCCTGTTTACTCTTGAAGATAGTCGGTCGGTCGTATAATAATTATTTACCATATTATTTATATTTCTTCTTGTAGATATTTTCTCATTTACTCCTGAACAATCTTTATCATTTCCCCATTGGTCTAGGGATTTTCCCCATACTTGGCAACACTGGTTTATATGTTTTGAGTTTAGTAGTTTTCTATTGTAGATTTGGAACTGTGATGTAGACATTGTTTAATTTCAACGGAATTACTAAAATGTAGCCTTATATATTCATCTTTTGGTTATATTATACAAACTGTATTGAATATATACATGGATATAATGTACTGTACGTGTACAATAAACATGCATAACCCATTGTTCAGGTTTCTTGATGCCTCGCCGTTGTTCATACATGGGCTGGCGGATTGTAGGATTTGATGTATAATACAATAAAAAATAAGTAGACTATTGTAGTTCATAGACTTTTTTTTTGTAATAATTAACTTTTTTTTTTATTATTATTATTATTTTTTTTTTTTTCGTCGTCGCCGCTGCCGCCCCTCCGCCGTCCCGCCGCCGCCACCGCCGCCCCGCCGCCGCCGCCACCGCCGCCCCGTCACCGCCGCCCCGCCGCCGCCGCCGCCCCGCCGCCGCCGCCGCCCCGCCGTCGCCGCCGCCACCGTCGTTTTTTAATAATTAGTTTTTTCAATTGTTTTTTTAAGAATATATTTTTTTGATTAATTTTTTTTTTGTAATAATTAACTTTTTTTTATTTATTTATTTTATTTATTTTATTTTTTTATTTTTTCGTCGTCGTCGTCGTCGCCGCCGCCGCCGCCGCCGCCCCGTCGCCGCCACCCCGCCGCCCTGCCACCGCCGCCCCGCCGCCCCGCAGTTGTCGCCGCCGCCGCCACCGTCGTTTTTTAATAATTAGTTTTTTTAATTGTTTTTAATATATTTTTTTGATTATTTTTTTTTTGTAATAATCAACTTTTTTTTTTTTTTTTTGTATTTTGTATTTTTTTTTTTTTTCGTCGTCGTCGCGACCACCGCCGCCGCCGCTCCGACGCCGCCGCCACGCCGCCACCGCCGCCCCGCCGCCGCCGCCGCCGCCACGCCGTCTCCGCTACCGCACCGCCGCCGCCACCGCCACCGTCGTTTTTTAATAATTAGTTTTTTTAATTGTTTTTTTAATACTATATTATTTTTTTAATAATTATTTTTTGATTAATTAATTTTTTTTTGTAATATGAGTCTTGCGCATTTTGTCTTTCGTCATTTCGACAGTCTTGGGAACTGGATGAGAGAAATTGTCAGGCAATCGGTCACTGTGTCATGATTCAAACTTGACTTCAAGCCTGGCTGAGCCCAGAGCCTGCTGAGGACTGACTACTGAGGTAGCCGATATAGGAAGTTATTGCCGCAGTGGCGCAGTGCGGGGAAAGCTGGAGCGAGAGCAAGATCAGAGTCAGTCACCAACCACACAACAAGCATCGATCCAATCACCTAACCTCTACCACATTGATTGGAAGTAAGTAATTTTAAATACATCATTAAGAAAAGTATTTGATGCTGTACAAAGCTTGTCACAATCGTGTAATAAACATTACATAATAAGATACTACCATTTACCATGACAATATTAATAAATGGGTTATCCTATTTGATATGAGAGACCTGAGGACAACAGCTAGCCTATTTAATATGCAATTTCTCAGAAAAGAAGCAGGGCCAAGATATCTTTTTATTTTTTTCTGTCTATTGCAGAAGATGACAAGTGGATGGAAAGGAGTGATATTGATAAGTAATTATATAGGAGTGTTGACGAGTGGCCTCTACACCCCACACCATCATCTTCCTCATCACTCACCTTCCACATCCCTCCTCATCAGCCATCAGTCTTCCTCACCACTCGCCAAGAATCACTCGCACAAGTATTCCCTCTTTCCAACCTCACCCCACAGCAGCAAGCATATCCCACGGAGCCTCAGTGCAGTTACACATCTTTATTCTCACTCACCACTCCCAAATCTCACTCATTATTACCACCACCACCACCGCCACCGCCTCAACCCTCCCAAATCTCCCTCTCAAGGCAGGAGTTACGAGTATATGGCTCTAGACTCGAACGCAAACCAAGTGAGTGAAGAATATTGCCCCCCTCCTGCCTCTGCTCCCACAAGAAAGTTTTCAGTGTTCGGTTTCATGAGTATGATGGTCTCGATCGCGATCACCACTGCCAACGTTTTGAACGCTATCAACAACAATAATAATAACAACAACAACAATAATAATGATAACAATAACAATAACAATGGACTGAGTGGCAACGTTGGAGGAGACGACGAAGGAGGAGGAGACGAGGATGCCGGGGGGAATAATGTTAATGGCTTGGCAGACGTGCCAGTAAGAATTAACCAAGTGGGACAACAAAACGCCCAGGGGGACCTAGTGGGAGACGAAGGAGTTCCCGTCCTCTCCAACCCGGTCCCTCCTTCCTTGAATCCTAACACCATCTCCTTCGTCGGTAGGAGTCTAATTGCAGATAACCACCAAAATGAGCAGCTGAAAAATAAACACCAAAACCCACTCGCATTACATTCCTTTTCCCCACTCGCACTGCACTCCCACTCCAAAGATTCGATGCCTGAAACACTGCAGCACAAGGATAAAGAACATCATACCTATAACAATGTTACTGTACCTGGTGTTGCTCATCAGAATTGGTCCACATATGTCCACATCTATCCTGAACCATCGTCAGCATCACACACATTAACCTCTACACCAGTAAAGGGCAAATGTATCTGTCACAGGAAGAAAAAGAAGAGAAGTGTTACAAATGCAGAGGACGTTAAAGAGATGGGTAGAAGTGGAGGAGTAGGAGAGGCAGTGTTAGGAGACAGAGACAAAGAAAAGACAACAGATGGAGGAGAAAGATTTGGAAAGAATGTATGGGAAGGTGAGAGAATGATAATGAAAGGAAGAGAAGTATTGTTGAGAAAGAAGACTGGTGTTGTTGGAGGGGGAGAGCGAGGGCCAGAGATGGAGAAAGAAGGGCTGGTGGGAGTGGTGAGAGAGGCGTCAATGGCAAGAAGACAATGGTGGTGGGTAAGGTGTCTATTACTAAATATATCAGAGCACTACTGGGAGTCAACAAAACAAGACAACAATAAGCATGAGTGGTCAAGAGCAACACACCAACAGAACACACCGGTACCGCTCTACATCAAGCTGTTTAGGTAAGACACATGCATGCTGTACTGTAAACCCTTGATATAATACAGTAAATAAATACTTATATCCACAACATCACTTTAAACTCACTCAGTCTCTCATTGAAGACCACCAAATGTTTTCCAAGGCTAATGTAATGATTAAGGTTATGAAATATCTCTATACAATTACTGGGAAATACACTCTCTTTATAGCAAATGATTGACATGGGTCTGAGCATCACCATCTGTACAATATATATCCGGGGATTTTTTTTTTTTTTTTTTTTTTTTGTGAATCAAAAGGTTTCTGTTTCCTCTAAACTTTGCCATGAAACAGATCTGCTATTCGTGCCATCGAGGGCGTCTGTTTTCCGGCATAGTTTGGAGGAATCAGAGACCTCCCAATTCACCAACAAAGATTTAGTGACGTGTTGTGTTGCGTGTTTATTACTTACAGGTTGGTGGCTCAGGTGATGATGAGAAGGCTTGGTTGGTGGTCGGAGCAAACTTCAACCACCAACCTCCAGCAGGACTGTTCTCACCTCATGACATCCCATTTTCTTCCCCCTAATCGGTTTTGAATTAAATGGGGTATTATTGATGAGGATAATGATGATAAAAATACATAAAAAAATTAATAAATATAACAATAGAGATAAGCTTTCCTGTGATTTTCAAGGGTAATAGTAATAATAAGTTTATTAATTTTGAAGCATTAGAGTTGTAGCGTAAAGAATGACATGTGTCCAACTCGGTATTATCAGTAACAATAGAATGTTAGTATTGTCTCCAAAGTTCCTTCCTTAATTAAGGACTCTATGATCATGTATATGAAAATTGGAGGCTTCTGTCTGATTCCTCCTGACCAAACCACGAAACAAACTCCTTCCATATAATAATAGGTGTGTGTTTCGTGGTAATATTCGAAGGACTCATTTATCTCCAATTTTCTGACTACATCACAGAAGAATCTTGTTACCAGCACCAAAAAAAATCTCTCCTTTAAAGATGATAAATATACAAGTGGTTCCAGTGTATATGTTAATGGTGAGAGATGTTTCATTAACCTTCCTATATATACCTTCTGGTGATTAACTAATTGATTATATTAAAACATGATTCAATTCTGTGGGTGGAATAATAGCACTAGTCACTCTTCATATGCAAATTTTAATAATAATAATAATAATAATAATAATAATGATAATAATAAGTGGTGTTTGTTTGTTTCGTGGCAATGTTTGAAGGACTCGTTTTTTTTACTTCCAACATTCTGACTACATCACAATTGCAGGGTCCCGTATAGGTTAATTAAACAATACTCCTAACATTTCAACCTATAGACCCTAATAGTAAATACAATGTCGAAATCTATGAATATTAAGCAAGTGACACAATTATTACACTGTTGAAATTCATAGCAGGTCAGTCACGCCATTATTATTATTATTATTATTATTATTATTATTATCATTATTATTATTATTATTATTATTACAAGCACTGGGCTTCGCCACTGGGCTTTTGCCTGCGGCATTGCTCGCTGCGCTCGCGGCTCGCTTCGCTCCCCCCCCCCCCCCCCCACTCGCGGCTCGCTTCGCTCGCCCCTTCACCCTTTGAACCAATATAATTATGCTCTGTGTAAGAATTCCTGAGGCCGACTGTACACCCCTATCAAAGTAGCTAGGTATAATTAATCAACGTAGCAAGGTGGTGTATAATTAATGTTTGTACATGTGTTGGCAACGGTGCAATGTGTGTATATAGTACGTGTGACACCAAAATGAAACAGAGCGTTATTATAGTAACGGTATATACTACGGTAGTGATCCATTGAAAGGACTCCTACCTATATATACATACATGAGAGAGAGAGAGAGAGAGAGAGAGAGAGAGAGAGAGAGAGAATTACAGTATGGGAATGAAATATGAACCAGTGTGTGTGTAGGCTGGTACGCGCTAAACACACACACACACACATACACACACACACAATTACCTACTAATCCAAACACACATTCACACTCACACACATACCTATTCAAACACACTAACGGTACAGCAGACCATTATTGGAACACGAGTAGCCTACCGTAGACCTGGGGGGGGGGGGGGGGGGGGGGGAGCAGTAACCGTGACATGCTTATTTTAATGTATAATTAAGGGTGAAGTATGTACAGTGTTGGTGGCAAATCTATTACAAGCAACAGGACACCATTATTTATTTTTTTAATCATTTTATCTGGTGGTTCTGTTTCTCGGTATACTTTGGAGGAATCATTATGTAACACAATATTAATAAAACAGTGAGAAAAATATCCATAGTTTATATAATTTAGTAAAATAATATTGTAGATGTAATTTCCTGCCTATACAGTCAGTGGAAAGGACAGCAATAATACATTCGTCACTACACAATTTTTAAGCAAACACATACTTTTGCACGAGTAAGTATTCCTCTAAAAAAATGGTAAATACTGTAGTTTCCAAAGGATCTGCTAACTATATATACATCAGCAGACTTTTTGTGGTTGTCCTTGTAGTTCATTCATTCATTAATAATTGTTGTAAATGAACTTTGATATTTGTTCAGTACCAGATATTAACAACTCTAAATATGACTCTATAAGTGACATTGTGACTCTATAAGTGACTCTATAAGTGACTCTATAAGTGACTCCATAAGTGACTCTATAAGTGACTCTATAAGTGACTCTATAAGTGACTCTATAAGTGACTCTATAAGTGACTCTATAAGTGACATTGCTCTACCCATTACTAAATTAACTGTGCCAACGTGGGGCAGTGGAACACATACAGACTCTATTGGATGTGAGACTACATGTTGTAATATTTCTCAGCGTCGGTGACCGTCACATTCACACACAAGTTACCAGTTGTACTAAAGTCTTGTAAACTATAGTCTGAGTCTAGTAGTAATCACACTGGTTGGAATTATTAAACTATTTCTTCGAGGAAAAGTTCTCTTCATCGCTCAGTTCCTATTACTCGTATTTTACAATGCGAATAGCAACAAAACGCCTTTACGTCGAGAGAGAACAAAAAGAAGAACAAGAAGAAGAAGAAGAAGGAGAAGAGAGGAGGGAGTGGGGAGAGTAGCGGTGTCTTCTCTCGCTTCACACACCAAGCGAGGAGACCCACCCATGGACCTCTTTTCACACACACACACACACACACACACGACTCAGCACAAGTATAGCCGAGACCATGCAGCAGGAGGGAGAACCAGCCAGCAACCCCAGCAGTGTAAATACAGCCAAAAGATTGAGTAGTGTTTTATATCCCACAGTGGCTGCCTGGAGGAGTGGTGTCGAGACGAGTTGATGTGAAGAGCAACACAAGGAACAACAACAACAGTAGAATAGGAAAGGGAAGCCCAAGAAACAACATAAGAGGTGAGTGATAATGAGGTCAAGTTAATCAAAGGGGTAATACCAAGGATAATAGACTAAAGTCTATTATCCTTGGGTAGTACGTACCGTATAGTGTTGGTAAATATGGAATAAATAATTCCTTGAAATTATTCCAAGAAACAGGAAACCATTATTTTTGTTAACTTGGTCCTGTTTTCTGGCTTACTTTGGAGGAATTAAAGGCTCTCTAACAAACCAATAAATTAAAATATCTCAAACATTCACTTCTCAAGGCGTACTTTTATTTAGTATGAAGATACTATTACTCCTTTGTCTTGTTGTATTGCAAAAATAGTGTTGTTGTTATATATAAAATAATAATTCTTACAACACTTTCTCAGGAGCAAAGATTATGTGTTACTTAGTCTTGTTGTTTATCAAGTACTTTACCTACAGACTCTGAAAGCAAAGAGAATGTCGACTTTGGTGGTTCCCGTACTACTTCTGACTATGAATTGGTTTGGTGTTGTCAGTGGTGAGCCTGGGCTGCCTACAACATTATTATCACTAACATCACCTTCTGCAACACAAGTACGACCGAGATCACCTTCTGCAACACAAGTACGACTGCTGAGATTACCTTCTGCAACACAAGTACGACTGCTGAGATTACCTTCTGCAACACAAATATCCCTGACGTCATATTCTGCAACACTGACCCCCTTCCTACCATCAAAAACATCAAATTGCTCAGGATGCTTGATGAAGACCTCTGATGTACGAAATAATGGAAACAATACGAACAGTAGCATCATCACTCATATCAACAGTACTCGTAACAACAACAACAACAACAACAATACAGTCGGCGATACAAACACGAATATAAAAAATAACCTGACAACCGAAATCATGATCAATAGTTATAATAAGGGCGGCAACAGTAACTCAAACGGTAATAACGGCAAACAGAGGCGTCATGCATCCGTAATACCCCCGTTTCTGTCGCCCGTGATCAAAAGGGCGGGAAAAGGTGGCGGGAGGAATGACAAGACACGACCACAACAACAACAGACATATCAGTACATGCCTTTGAAGGGTGACGGTAGCTTGTACGATCTTGACCCATGTCCTTCCCCTCCCTCACCTTCTGCCTCTTCTTCGTCTAACGTGTTCTCCTTGCTCACCTTCTCCGTCGTCACCGCCAACGTCATCATCAACGCCATCTCCAACGTCAACAACAACAATCGCAACAACAACAACAACGAGAACAACAACAACAACAACATCAACAATGAGAATCTCAGTAACAACCTCGACTCCAATACTAACGATAACACCATCATGACTGGCAGAGAGATGGTGGTGGAGAAGGTGGAAAAGGAGATGGAGAAGGAGGAAGAGGATAAGGAGGAGAAAGGGGGAAGAGGAAAGACAAGCAGGAAGAGAAGGACGAAGAGGAAGATGACACAGGTGACGGACACGAAGAGAAAGGAAATAACAATAAAGAAAGGGAAAAGGAGTGGGGAAGGGAAGTGTCTGTGTTTGAGGTCCAAGCGTCAGTAAATTAGTACCGGAATATTATCACCTACATGTCATTATTATCATCTTTTTGTAACACGAGTGAATGAAGGAAGACGAAGAACAGAAGTGAAAAGGGAAAGTAAGGAATGTGTATTGGAGAAAAAATGGAGAAGGAGTGAATGGAAAAGGGAGACACAGAAGAGGGAAGGGAATGTGAAGTAATAATGAATGGAGGAGCGAGAGAGGGTGCATGGGAGCGAAGAAGCGAACAAATCACACACAGGGTGGGACTCGGAGGCAAGTAGGTGTAAGTAAGCAGGTTGGTAGGTTAGTAGGGAAGGAGGGAGGGAGGGAGGGAAGGAAGGAGGTGAGAGAGGGCAGAAGGTGAGGGAACGAGGGAACAGTATACAGTGTAGTCACTCGAGCTTTACAGTCAAAGAAGTCAGTCAGTTCCTCAGACCCACACACACGCTGCAGTTGGACAGACACCTCCACACTTTCTTTAATCCTCACACCTTTAGTCCACTATCATCTTCAAGCCCTGCATCCATGGACTCACGTAAACATCAGTGAAATAATTACACAGCAGGGATCGAGGACTCTCACTGAAAACGACAAACCTTTCTTTCTGGATACTTAATCATAAAGGAGACACTCTCGGTTGGTTTGGGCGACTTGGTCATCGTGTTCGACAGGAGAGCCAAGATGGGAAGGTCAGTGAATTGAGGTTATTATAGTTGTTGTTGTAATTGTGTTACAGTGCAATGGTGGTGGTATTGTTATTGCTGCTTGTGGTAGTGGTGGTAGGTGGTGGTGATGGAAAAGTAGTAGGAGACAAACTGATAAAGAATGGAGAAGACTTTGTACACGACATGAACTTGGAGACTGCAGCTGTCTTATTGGTGAATGTGACGTCAGAAGGGCACGGCAAAATGTCACGGAGAGATTCAGGGTATGGAGGTGGAGGAGGAGGAGGGTCGTCCTCTATATTCTCACTCCTCAACTTCATCTTGGTGGTCTTCAATGCCGTCCTCAATATAGTCAACAACATCAACAACAATAATAACAATAACAACAACAATAATAACAATAACAATAACAACAATAACAATAACAATCTGAACCAAAACATTGTGGATAATATGAACAATGATGATGGTGCAAGGGCGTTGGGAATGGGAAGGTCTATAGAATCTCCTTCGTCTGTGCCTTCTGCAATACCAACCTTAATGATTGAACGAGACGGAAAGGGAAGGAGGGGAGAAAAGACCATGACAGACAGAGGAAATGTAAATAATATGGAAGAAAGAGAGACAGTACTCGCAAATACAAACTGGGGAGTGGAAGGAAGGAGAAGAAAAAGAAGAAAGGAAGGAAGAGGAACAGAACTGAGAAGGAACCATGCATCATCGACGATAAGGAAGGACGAGGAGAGAAAAATAAACAAAGAAGACAACACACGAGAAGAAGGAGAAGAACCAGAGGAGAAAGAGACCCAGCAAGAGACGATGAGACCAAGAGGGAAATGGAAGGAAAAAGAAGAAGAAATGAAGGAAGACGAACAGAACTGAGAATACTCCCAAACATGTTGGTGACTGGAAGTGGAATTAATCAGGACCTGAGCCTTTTGTTATGGTGCGTAGTTGACTTTATATGAATGATTAATATGAGGATGAAAGAACTCCTCCTTATAGAGATCTGCATGAAAACCCTTTAGGACGAGGGAGAAGGTGACAGAGAGGTGGGACAGTAAGCATACAAAGGGAAATAAAAGGAAAAGAGGGATAGGGAGAAGGTGGGTGACAGAGAGGTGGGACAGTAAGCACACATAAGTGATTAGAAGGAAAGGAGGGATAGGGGGAGAATGTGATTGATGGGTGGGACAGGGAGAAGGTTCAAGGTGGGTGACAGAGAGGTGGGACAGTAAGCACACAGAAGGGATTAGAAGGAAAGGATGGACAGGGAGAAGGTGATATAGAGATGAGACAGCAAACACGAAGGGAATAAAAGGGAAAGAGGGAAAAAGCTGCAGGTTTATTAGTGTAGGATTTTGCAGTCGAGAAAATAGGCCTAATATTATCATCCTGAAGTGACTACTAATAGGACTGTGTCTAAGATATGGATACTACTGGTTCCTACAAACTGTGTAACTGATTGCATTGGTAATATAGGTGGTTGTGGTGTACAGCATTGTATGGAGGAATCAGTAGCCTCCAATTTTTTTCATTATATATTGCCCTCTTTCAATGTTGTTTGTCATGCAGCATAATCAAGGGACCCTGTGATCGTGTATGAGACCTGGTGGCTTTTGATTCCTCCTGACTATGCCACGAAACACACAAGCTCCTTTAATGTAGGTGGTGTTTGTTTTGTGGCACTGTTTGAAGGACTCTCTAACCTCCAAGTATCTGATTATAATATACATAACGGGGGTCCTTATTTTTCCATCCCTTTCACCTTTTGTAAACATTGCCTCTCTTTCCCCAACACATCCGATACAGGCACAGGGGTGATGGTGGAGGAGGTCTGTGGTGGTGTGTGTGGGCGTCGATAGGCGTAATGGTGATGGCGGCGGACGTAGTGGTGGTGGTAGCCGAGAGGGTGGAACCAACACCACCATCACAACAACAACAACAACAACAACAACAACAACAACATCAACAACAACATCAACAACAACATCAACAATATAAACATCAACAACAACAACAACAACATAGCAGTCGTCCCATTCAGTCACCACCACCATCACAACAACATCAACATCAACAACATCATCTACAACAACATCAACGACATCAACAACATAGTAATCGTCCCATTCAGTCACCACAACCATCACAACAACAACAACAACAACATGGCAATCGTCCCATTCAATCACCACCACCATCACAACAACAACGTTACACCCACCGTCTACAATCATCACAACCATCATCACTACCACATTCACCACAATCATCACCACCACCACATCACACCCACCATCCCCAATCATCACCAAAACCACAGTCACCACCTCAAGTGATAAATACACCTAATTCATCACATCAATCCCTCAATTTACACCCTTCACCACATTCACAATCATCATCATCATCATCACAATCACAATCATCATCATCACCACAATCACAATCATCATCATTATCACCACAATCACAATCATCATCTCATTATTATTATCATCCACAACAACTCTCAGATCCAATTTCGCAGTCACAGCCACGACATCAACTCCCAGATACTAGATATTTTCCACCACCACCACCACCAGGCCAACCCCCAACAAATGGTTTATTATTAGAGTTTCAGCCACAAAAGCAGCAGAAAATCCCCGATCCACAATCCCTTGTATCGCAAAACATCCCCAATCTCCAATCCCAGGTATCCCAAAACATCTCCAATCCCCAATCCCAGTCTCCACAGCAAATCCCAATTCATCAACCCCAATCTTCACAGCATATCCCAAATCCATATACCCAACCTTTACAGCAAATCCCAAATCCACAATCCCAGTCTCCACAACAAATCCCAATTCCACAATCACAGCCATCACAGCAAATTCCAAATCCACAATCCCAGTCTCCACAGCAAATCCCAAATTCACTAATCCAGCATCCGAAGCCACAGACTGGTGACCCAACACTACTGCTTCTCTCTGGGGAACATAATAATAGACGTAGTGATGGTTTCCAGGATGACGGCTTTGGAGACTTTGTGTGGCCGAGTTTTAGTGATCTGTACTGGCCAAGAGTTACGGTTCCAGAGTGGCCCTCGTCGTCGTCGTCATCTTCATCGTCCAAACAGATCTCTTCGTCTTTACCATCGCCTTCCTCATCGTCGTCTTTTGCTCCGTTGTCGTCGTCTTTGTTATTGTCTTATTCTTCTTCATCGTCAAATACGCCTATATTATCATCGTCATCCAGGTCACATTTACCTTCTTCGTCACCCGCTTCGTCAACAACTTCCCCTCCCCAGTCCTCCTCCTTCCTACACCACTCCAGCGCCAGAAACCACAAGTCCGTGTATAAAGAGGTGACTCCCATCCCTCCTTATCAGCCCAAACACACACGCAGTCACCTCAATCACACACGCTACTTCAGACATATATACGACAGCGTCACCTCCATCATGCACAAGGCGGGACACGAGAAGAGCAGCAGCAGTAGTAGTAGTAGTAGCAGTAGTAGTAGTAGTAGTAGTAGTAGTAGTAGTAGTAGTAGTAGTAGTAGTTCTCCCGGCAATAATTTTCAGAGCCAGCAACAACACTTATCTACTCCGAGTCATTTTCAGAACCAGCAACACTTAACTACTCTGAGTATTCATGATTATCCCAAGAGCCAAGAAAGTCTGAAAAAGCCTGGTAGGCCCGTTATTAGGCTCGGTGTTCCTCTAATAAGCTCCAAAATTCCAGCTATCCACCTCACGGACTCGTTAGTTGAGTGGGAATCAAGTATCAGAACTGGAACACCGTCAGTGCCTTCCAACCATAGGAACTCCTCAGTCAGTACGGAAAAAGCATCAACAGAACCCCTTAACCCCATTACAACCTCAAATAAAAAGGATTCACACACACACATGGCCAACAGGGGTAGGAAAGACACAGTGACTTACCTCGTTGACTTGGCGAGGACCCTGGTAGCCGCTGTCTTAGAAGGGAAGTACCCGGATATTTTCAGGGGTCAGCTGACGAAGAAAGAGGAGGAGGTGGTGGTAGAAGGCAAGGCATTCCCTCTGTTTGGTTTCATGTCTTTCCTTATGCTTCTCCTTAACAGCATCCTCCTGATCGTCCAGAATATAAACATCAACAACAATAATAACAATAACAACAATAATAACAACGACAATAACAACAATAACAACAATAACAATGATAATATGAACGGTGCTAGGATGATCATGATGCCAGAGTTTGGGATTCATGATTTAATAAGCACTTTGGAGACGAACAATATAACAGGTTCCATCATAAGTAAGTTAGACATGAAATCGATGTAATTCTACGCCTAAAATCATCGCGGTTCATTTCATAGGATTGTAATTCTTTCTTCACTCGGTTTACCATTCATTATAATTATTGGTGGTGGGTTTTTTTCGATGCATATTATTCTTCTACTGTCCCCCTCCATCCCTTCTATTTCCATCTATGATAATACAAAATAATGATGAAGTAAACAATATTAAATAACTTGGCAGAATGGTTAAGGGGAGAATTTATTCATTCGATGTGGTGAATTAAAATCCTACTATTCTTATTGATTCCTCTAAAAGTATAATCCCAGGAAACAGGATCAGATTAACAAACAAAAAATAATGGTGGCCTGTTGTTGCTTGGAATAGTTTGGAGGAATCAATTGCTCCCCATTTATCACCAACTTGAGAAACCCTGTGATGTAGTCAGAAAATTGGAAGTATACGAGTCCTTTAAATATTGCCACGAAACACCACCTATATGGAAGGAGCTTGTTTCGTGGTATAGTCGGGAGGAATCAGATGCCTCCAATTTTCATACACGATAAAAGGGTCCTTAAGGGGATGTAATAATAGAATCCTTTTGGTACATTGATTGATTGATTGATTGGCTTTGATTGATTCCTCCAAAGCAATATTATGTCAGGTTAGTCAAATTAATGGTAGCCTGTTGTTGCTTGGAATAGTTTGAAGGAATCCATTGCTCCAGATTTACGAACATTGTATACTTTCTTCCCTTTAATTAACCTTTATTTACATTTATCCTTTATTTCTTTACAACCAACGCTTTCTCACTTTCTCTTTGTCTAATCTATGGTTTTATTCTTTTCCTCTTACTCTTTTTTTTTTTACGTTTTTCTCTACTTTCTCCTTCTCTCACTCTTACTTCTCTCTGTTTTATCTCTCTTTAAATTTATTCCTACTTGCCATTTCCATTCCACCCCATATTCTTACTCTATTCCCATAATGTAGATGACTAATAAAATGAATAAATAAATATACATAAATAAGTAAAATATAAATAACTCTAGGAGGACACATACATACATAGGCCTACATCCCATCTTCTAAAGTGTATACCGAATATTAAATAAACAAGTAATATTTCACCCAACAACTAGTTAATGAATGCCCTTCACCCTATACTCATAATAATAAAATATCACTGTCTGTCAGCTGTCAATTTGGACTATGAGGAACAGGAATGAAGGGGATCTTGGATTTACATTCACACTAAACAATATGTATCGTTCAAGAGGGATTGCGATGCGTTTCATACTGAACAAAGGGATGTCAATGTGTGGAAGGCTGTTTATAATCCAATGTTTCATTCGTGGTGTCATATCGTATCAAGCAGAAGGTGAACCGATACTTTTTTTTTTAATTTATTGTGTGTAGTATAAGT
Source organism: Petrolisthes manimaculis (assembly GCA_034508575.1). Lineage (NCBI taxonomy): Eukaryota > Metazoa > Arthropoda > Malacostraca > Decapoda > Porcellanidae > Petrolisthes > Petrolisthes manimaculis. The sequence goes on from JAWZYT010002723.1 coordinate 81,786, forward strand.
ACAGTCACTAGCACTAATAAGTATATAGCTTTGGTTGAAGCTTTGAACAGTCCAATTGACCAACGAAGTAATTCCAATGGAGATCTTATTGTGTATTTATTTACTGTCTTCATATAGGTATTTGAAGTACACCTGAATACATATTAGTGCTCGTGACTATACCTGTATGAACATAGCCTCAAGAAACTCACACCATCTGGGAATATTAGCTGGGGTTTCTAATGAATACAGTAAAGGGTCTTGTCAGGAACTGGACTCATGTTATCATAACTTTAATCAGTAATAAAAGTAAACTGTATATAGCAGGCGACCAGCGCCGACCAACAACAAATGAAGCTTAGAATATCTACAGCGAACAATATCTTAACAAAACAGTCAATGTAAACAACTTAACGTAACAATAACAATAAGAATTAATAAGAAAGTTGTTGTTGTTTGTGGTTCAGACGACGCCAACATCAACACCAGTGGTAATGCTTGGAGACTTGGGATGTAATGGAGGAGCTTAATTAGGACCCTGTGTTCGTGGCTTCTGATTCCTTATGACCATGCCACGAAACAAGCTCCTTCCATGTAGGTGTGTGTGTGTGTGTGTTGTGTGTGTGTGTGTTTCGTGGCAATATTTGATGGACTCACTAACCTCCAGTTTTCTTACTACATCACAGGGTCCCTTAAGTGGGATAGTACAGTGTTAGTGGTCAATCTGGAGTAACTGATTCCTCTAAACTATTCCAAGCAACAGGATACCATTATTTTGGCAATCTGCTCCTGTTTCTAGGATGACAAACTTTGGAGGAATCAAGACATTCTAATGTACCAAACGTATACTATCTCCTTAAGGACCCTGTGATCGTGTATATGAACTGGAGGCTTCTGATTCCTCCTGACTATGCCACGAAACACGGTCCTTTCTTATAGGTGGTGGTTTTTTGTGGCAATATTTGAAGGACTCATTTACCTCTTTAGGTAGTATATGTTTATAACTTTGAATTCTTGTCTTGTGTTCTACGTTGCATTTCAAAGACAACATTATAAGACTATATAATTTTCTGCATTGGATACGTGTTTCATCAACGTTATTATAAAATATTTCATGTACAGCGTTATATTGTCAAGTCTATATAGCCGTTAGGATTTGTGAGTGTGCATATACAGAGAAAAAGAGAGTAATAAAAATATAACAGACCCACAAGGCCTAAGAGGACTTAATTAATATCCTAATCAAGAGTGGTTCTAAGGGGTAACGAAGGCTGATCAAACAACAACAACAACAACAACATAAATACACAAGCAAGAGAAAGAAACTTATTGTGATTACCTACCTATTCATTCATAATATATTCTTCAAATATTTGGTCTCTTGTTCTTCTTCGGCCTCCTCGTTTTGTTTCATACCTCTCTCATCTCCCCTCATAGTAATTGTTGTCCACTTTTTAAACTCCTTCACTCCTTCATCTTCAGCCACCTCGTTCCATTTCAGTTCAGTTTCATCTTTCTTCAGAGTATTTGTCGACTTTAAAAACTGCATCAATCCTTCATCTTCCCTCCATTTTTCCACTTTTCCTTTTTTACATGACTCTCTGAATGAGCCGCCTGAATGCATTGATGAATCCCGTCACACCTTCCCTGTCTTGTCCCACTCCGGCGTAGTTGTTATTACTGTTGTTGGTGTTCTTGCCTCGCTGCCTCAACCTACCAACAGGGGGCCGAGCCAAAGGAGCATCATCTTGGCCCAACACCTCACTGCTCTCCCTCTCCCTGTACTTCTGGGGTCGTCGCTTCCTTGGGTTCCTCAGCTTGTCTCCTGTTGGCTTTCCCTTGGACGATCCTGAGGGCAAAACAAGCAACACTTAACTATATAACTCACCACACATACATGTTACTTACTGACAGTGAACAATATATTATTATGATGATTATTCTTAGTACATGGACACTTTCCCAGTTAGTATGTATGTACTTATTTAAGTGACCCTTTGATGTAGTCAGAAAATTGGAGGTAAACGAGTCCTTCAAATATTGCCACGAAACACCACCTATATGGAAGGAGCTTGTTTCGTGGCATGGTCAGGAGGAATCAGAAGCCTCCAATGTTCTTACACGATCACAGGGTCCTTCAGCCTGGGAACGTGAAAGACAGAAACAAAAATACTACATAAGGTTCTACTTAAGGTAAATGGTTATTAGCGTTGTCCGAATATTATTGACGTTAATTTGATGGTTACTGGGTGGATGTAATCAAAATATGTTACTCTGAAACCACCAGAGGAAAAATGTGTGTAGTGATTATGTGTAGTGAAATGTGTTGGAGTGGTGGAATAGAAGGGAAGGGTGAAGTTGTGATCTAAATGGGGAGGATTAGGTATAGGGAAGGTGTAGGTGAAGGAAGGTAGCTTGAGTGCATACCTTGAGGCTTTGTGGAGGGTCGGGCTGCTGGTGGTGGTTGTACGGGGTCGTCAGGGAGGCAGCAGAAGGAGGAGGAGGATGAAGAGGACGGGGAATGGGGTAAAGCCGAGGGTGATAGAATGGCATTGTGATGTGGAAGTGTCTGAATGTGGTGTGATGACAATAATGACTGTGTTGTTGGTGTGGTAGTGTAAGGGAAGGTCAGGAATTGTATTGGTGCTTCCTTTAACTCTGGGATAGAGAATGGTGAGGGTCCGCCCACTGCCGGGATGGGTTCGAAGCCACCCGAGGATACTGGCTCACTGAAACCAGGCAGGGAGGCGAGACCAGAGGGGCGAGGCAAACTGTTACCTTTGAAGAAGCCGGATTCATCTGCTGGCTGGTCAAGTTCACCAAAGCCGTCCTCAAAGCCAAACTCATCTGTCAGTTCCCGGTGTGATCGTGGTTCATACGGCTGTGCGTCACTCTCACCTTCTTCCTCTGACTTGTATTCCTGTTATATATATATGTTGTACAGTCGGGGGCAGAAGTCCTGTCACCTCATCTACTTCACCGAGACACTCTTTGTTCATGGACTCGAGAAATACGCATGTTTTCTACACCTAATAATCTAGAGTCTATGAACATCACGTCTTTCTGTGAAGCAAGTGAGGCGACAGGACTTTTGCCGCCGACTGTACAGTATTTCAGTTACTTTGAGGAACGTGTTTGTATAAGAATATAAAGTACTTTGTCAAATATTGCAAAAGAAGCTAATGTAAATAAAATAATAATGCACAATTTGACTGCTAAACTTAAGAGACCGTAAA
>JAWZYT010002723.1:90000-137500 GCA_034508575.1 Petrolisthes manimaculis
GACATCAGCAAATCCTCACCTTTTACTACTGTATAATTATGTCTGTTTAAGAGAAAGAGGGGGAGATAATCATAAAAACAAAATACGGAATGACGAAGAACAGAGTGAAAGCGCGTCTTCAAGTTTTTAAAGGCGCGGGAAAACTTTCGCTTCTGTATCCCACATGAACAATTGATGATCAAGACACCAACTCGACATTAATGGGGCTGAGTTTTCACTGCCAACACCTCACTGTCTCAGCGCCATTTCCTGCTATGCTCATGTACAGTTGTGAAGAATAATAATCATCCATATTGGGGTGACTCATGTAAACGGATGTCAGTGTTCCTCTATTCGTTTACCGATAAAATTTCCATTAAAAAGGGGAAGTACCATAGCCTAATTTACTACAATCAGCTCCTCACTATTCAATACAATAACATCATATGAGAATGTGATAATATCAGACAGCAATTTGCTTGAGTTATCCATGTGTATTGAAACCTGTCCGATTGTACGATGATATTATGACAGAGGTAAAAATCAAACGTTTGGAGGCCTCACTATCGTTAAGTTTCAGTAACATATGTAGCATATACAAGACGTGGTGGACAAAAGAGGGAGAGCAAGCATTGGGCTGTTTCCTTGTACTTGATGATTTGCAATGTTACATAGATATGGTTATAATTAATTAAACACATTAATAATGACATTGTGTAGATGAAAGTTTTCCACGACCATAAGTTTTACCTAACAGAAGTGATTTACCAAGACAAAACATCCACTCCAGAACTACATGAACAAATCATGATAAAAATTAAACTATACATCATCCTTCATCCTCTTTGTGTACATGTATCTTTAGTCCAATTACAAATCTGCGCCATTAAATTGTATGCTCCATTAAAGGGGCAACACTAGATATATCTTTTAATGCTGGCATACATTAAATTATTCTTAGCTACTGCACAATTGATAGCCTCATCAATAGTTGGTCACACGATTACTGTCTATCCTGCATATTCTAGTGTCCTCAAATGAGAGTACTATACATGGAAGTTGTCATAACAATAATGTACTACAAGGGAAGAAGAATAAATAACCAGATTAATGCACTTCCTAAGCTGTTAAAACCTCACCTGTAAATATCCACTGCTGTGCCAACACAACTATTCATCACAAAACCCCAGATGAGGCCAGGGTTCAAAGCTGCTCACATCTCGTCTTTCACTCAGGGTGTAGAAGCTCTAACTGCTGATCAGATCAACGACGGATGCAATCCTACAGAGGAGGATTAATTTGTATCATCCTGTATAGATATAGTAAAGGCTATAAACAATATATACAGACTGCTACTATTCCTTTAATAATTTTTACACATTATAAATACTATAACTATACAATAACTCAGGCTGTGGTATGACAACATTATTATGGAAGATTTGGCATAATATCACTGAAGGGAACAGGGGCTTGTGTAAGATTCACTTCCTCAGTCACAAGCATTGAGATTGCACAACATTAATTATACTAACCTCAAGGTTACCTCCAAGTAGACTTATGTATGATAGATAACTGATAGGGAAGCAAGTATAGTTTCTGAGGTATGTATATTACAGTACCATGCTCCTTGATGCCTTGTATTAGATATTCAAATAAAGGTGAAATGTCACCAGCAATATAATGCTATTACCATTCAAAATTCTTAATTATAAGTTTGACACATCCTTTCTCAAGGAGCATTTCATCTGAACCATGGTAAATGAAATACACTTAAGTGTTAATGCAGGTAAGTAAAATTATTGTCAAGGTTATTGAGATATAAAAATAAGGTACAGTAACTAATTCAGGAGAGCTTCAGTTATTAAATCATGATAATGAGATCATGTAAATATAAATCTGTCAATATTTGCTAATCATGTGAATGCAATACTGGTTATCCATAAGAACAGACATCAATATACTGTATATACATATATAAATTGGAGTACAATAGTGTATTACCAAGAACACAAATAAGAAAATACATATACTCTTGTCAAGATATGAACTATATGATTATACATGGTTACTGATCACTATATTGTCATTGCACTTTACTATCATAACAAGACATATCAATGGATCTGGTAATTCATATAGAGTATACAGTACTTCACTTGGGCACTAACTCCTTAAATATAATAATCTCAAAAATGTTCTTAGCAGCATATGAGCATAACTTCCAGGGAGGTCTATCAGCCTAGCTATCTGATATCCCAACCTGGATTAAGCTGTTGGGTAGTGTGTGTGTGGGGGGCGAAGGCAGTGGGTAATGTTGATGGTAAAGGTACTGTACTGTACATACATATCTTTAACTGGGACACAAAACCTCCATTAATCCCCTACTTTCATTCGAGTGGACATCTGTCATGGGTGAATTGAAAGACTACAGTTCCCTCCAAATTTTACCAGGAATAAGACTACTGTACCTGTACCACATTACTATGTTTCTCTTCAGAAAAATCAATAGGCCTCCACATACTATACTCATATGGTTCACAGAAAACATCACCTGTTTCAGTATGAAATGTGGACATGTATGGATGTTCAAAATTCCCATTCACTGCAGGGACTTAAAATGCTGGTATCATTATGTCATTTATATACAGTACTGTTATATATGCTGATAGTAGTCATGTCTCTTGAGTCCTGTCATCTCACTTTCTTAATAAACTCTTGAAACTCAAAAGAAAATTATTCTGAAGTAAAGTTATAGGATATAGAAATGAAATAGTCCTGGAGAGATGATGAAAAGAAGACAGAACTAGATTACCAATGTACTTTACATAATTATATAACTTACAATTTTTCAATATTTCTCAAGCCTAATTATGCCAAAGAATATACAACTTATGGTACTGGTATTTATTATCTTTAGTCTAAGGATGAAAATGTCTGTTCCACATAAGACACGCAGGAACAAAAACTAAGCATCATACAACTGAGGACAAATTCTTTTTTATGAAGAAAGTGGCCATCCTCCTCAAGGCAAGGAATTAAAACAAATTTATATAATTTGAGAAAAAGTACCCTTATAAGTTTAACAAAATGAATCTGGAATGTTTCCATACAAGAGTACAGTACAGTATATGGATGGCCACTGAAATTCTTACACAGGATATATGGAAAGAGAGCTAATTATTCTGAAAGTACAGCAATAAATATTCTACCAAATGAATCAGAAATTGCAAAATGCCAGACCTAATATTAATGTTGCATTGCAGTTACTTAGTCTTATCTTACATTTTCTATACATCGTAAACCCTCGAAAACAACAGCATGTGTAAATATATCTGTGGCCAATAGTACTGTAGTACCATCTTTAGAGTCAAATCTTCATAATCAAGATAAGTGTCTTCAATGTATAGCCTGGCAAGAAGCATTTTGCTTGCAGGCATAGAGTGGAAATATCAGTAGTCCTCTACTTTCCCATGACAGATTGTTTCCCTTAAGGACCCCGTGATGTAGTCAGAAAATTGGAGGTTAGGGAGTCCTTCAAACATTGCCATGAATTACCACCTACATTAACAGAGCTTGTTTCATGGCATAGTCAGGAGGAATCAGAAGCCACCAGGTTTCACACATGATCACAGTATTGTATTGAAAAAAAAAAAAAAAAAAAAAAAATGCTGCCAATATTTATATTCAAGCCATGAGGAGAACAAGGAGATACTGCCACTAATACTTTGGTATGAAAATGGTGATGAATACACTGAGCAAGGCCATAAGCCTACTGTAGTTATAGGCAGGTGCTACCCCTCCACACAATATTGGTGAGAGGTTTCCTTCACCTTGTCATCTCATGGATGCAAGGCAAGGGTGGTACCACCACACCAACCAGTACCTACTTAATTATGCAAATGGATAAAATTGAATATATTTTTTCTGACAATGATGAGGGAGGTAACATGGGTACACTAAAAAGGCTTTTATAATTGTCTGTAAAATTTTAAACCACTAGCTTATAAACAAAGCTGAAGCATACCACTGTCAACACAGGATTAAAGACAAATGTGTGCATGTCTGCATCCATTATTACAGTAGGTGATATAGGCTAAACACTGGCTACACTAGTGTACAACCTCAAGCAAGAAAACAAATGCAATACTGTAATAATATTAAAGATAATTAGCTAACTTGCTTTTAATACTCTGTAGGCATGACCTTACATCTTATGCATTGTTTTTTAAGTGATGGAATATTCTCTGCCAGGTTATATGGTGCTAACAAAGGTGTAGAGAGAATGCAAGGTGAGGAGTTTGTAAAGAAGGTGTATGGAAGTGAAGTTGTGGGACGTGGTGTGAGAGGCAGACCGCCAGTTAGATGGCAAAACAGAGTGGAAGAGTATGTAAAGGAGAGAAACATAAGGGTCAGAGGAGGGTTTGAACAAGTAAGGAGGGAGTGTTGGAACAGGGAGAATTGGAGACACTTCTGCCGTGGCCATCCCCTTGGAGGGAGTGAGGTGTCAGAGTTATAGATAGATAACAAAGGGATTTATGCCCACTGTGGCATCATCACATTACAGTATGTGCATAAGTAATCTATTTCTAGCAACACAAGCTGTGAGCAAGGAAGTTGTGTGTTTGAAGTGTATAATAACTGATGAGATGCTTATGTGTATCTCCAATCCCTACTTATCTTCTATCTCCTCTCACCAATATTCTTCCTCACTAATGACTCTTCCCAGAACCCTAACAAGTAACAATGCCATACACTTTTTCATGCCTCTATTTATCCTTATCCCTTTTTTCTTCTCTATTATTGCACATACATCACATCGCCAAACATACTTTATTTTGTGTGTACAATATATATATATATATATATATATATATATATATATATATATATATATATATATATATATATATATATATATATATATATATATATATATATATATATATATATATATATATGTTTGAAGAAAAGTACAATACCAAAATTTGAAACTTGTCTAACTTTGTCATATGATTTAATTTTTAAAAAATTTCCTTATTAAGTTTGCAAATTATTAACCACTGTACTGGTAATCCAAAATATATATATGTGACAAATAATTATTGTATTTGTTAGGTGGGGTTTTAACCTAACTACATACAGTATAAGGAACCTTGTACTGTCTTTTATGAATACAATTGTAGTCCCATATCAAAGACTACATAGCATCCACACCTTCCAACACTTAATTATAAAGAATATTTGTCAATATCCAAACCCTGAACTAAATGTCATATTCATGAACACAGTACTAATACAGTATAAGCACAGTATTTGTTCTAAGTATAAATATGACAACAAGCTACAAGTATATCTTAAAGGCTTATATACTGTCAATGATAAAAGTGCAGCATAAACATTAATAGATAACTTAATCTGACAATATATATCAAATATATATCATATGACAAAAGATGACATGAAACATGGAAAGTTAACTACCGACTTTCATTTACAGTACTGTACATGTACTTGTTCCTGAGAACCTGACTAAATATTTCTGATAACCAAAAAGGTCCTTACTGGCAAGAGATAATGACAAAAAGAATGGAATTAAAGATTCATGAAGTTAAATTGCCAGTGAATAACCTTAATGCATCAGGATATATCATATGGCACATGTAGAGTTCATGGGATACACCATATGGGGCAAGGAATTTACTGCTCTTGTTTTGGATTTGAATATATGTCTCTAAAAGGTGTTTCAAGTCTTAACTCTTCCTAAAGCAGATAGTAATATACAGTACTTCACAGCTGTGAGGGTTATCATTTTCTGTGTTCACATTTCCAATGGGATTAAGCTATACTGTCTAGTATGGTCTGTTAGTTCAACTGTATGTGTATTCAAATTTTGCCAAGTAACCATACATATTGACATGTGCAGGAACTGTAACTGTTATTACCTGGCACATCTCCTCTCACTCAAGGCTGTTACTAAAATTCTTCAAAGATTCTACTATATACAATACATAGCACTTTACAGTCCCTTTAATAAGTATCACCACTTATCTTGTCCTTTTACATCTTTATAAGATAATGTGCATCATGAAACTATATTTCAAACACAAAATATATTTACATACCTGCTGTTCTTTATACTGTAGATACAGCTAATGGAAGATACTTCACAACACACATACTCTCATTACTGTATATTAAAAAAACATAAGTCCTAGGAACTAATAGTTATATAACATCATTCAACTTGAATCTATTGAACCCTTAGATAACAATACTTATTTATGGACTGTGTATAATACAGTATCATAATGTGAGCAATACTTTCCACACTCAGCAGAACATTCCAATATAGGCTACCTGTAGAATGGAAATCAATGCCAACACTTAAAGAGATAGGTGTCATACAAAATACATACAGTACACATATCATACTGTATATGCACACAGCACAGGAGAGGCAACAGTCATGTATCTCTGGAACAATTTTACCAGCATCACACCTGAGAAAGTACAGTAGTAGTTTCATAAACAAAAAAAAAAGTTTTCATCCACTGTGCAGCTCACAACTACAATATTTTAAAGCCACATAAAGCCCAGCACAACAGATTAATGCTTTCTTATTCTACCTCAGCTCTTTTCCCTGACAGGTACAGAATTATTTGCTTCTTGGCTTCCTTTCTTCATCCTTAGTTCATACCATACAGTATTTAGCCAGGCAAGTGTCCAGCAAAAGATTATATAGTACTGTATAACAAAATTTGTTATTGTTTTTCATACCATAGACTCTAGTCCTACAGTTCATACAGAAGGCTACTTGTTGATCTAGATGCCAAATATTATGAGTACCAATATATAATTGGTCATTATTAATTTTTCCTGGGATTTTATGGTCCACAAAATAATTCAGCTGTATTTGTATGCAAATTTCACTTCTAATATTGAAATGAAATGCTAAATGACAGCACTTCTTATGGCTATGGAAATCAGGAATGAAGGAAGGTTACAGCACAATATGCAATATAGCACTTTCACATCCTCTACTAATAAGTGGGATCGTATGACTCTATGGTTTGGCTTCGGCAATTTATTCATTTGAAAGAGAAGATAAATCTCATGCCCTTAATAGCACTACTTTAAGAGAAAAACCACAGCCACCTTTTGGGAACTTGACTGATGCATGCAGCACCAACCTTAATCCAAGTGGGCAGCTTATGTTTAATACACACAAACACAAGTCTTCTTATGAACACCTACAAATGGAGTGTACACTAGAAAAATCACAATTTAATGACAAAATTCACTACTGTTATTGACTTGAGCATATGGCAAAAAAATAAATCAGTCAATAAATGCTATTATTTCATATCCATACCACATGGAGTCTACACACTCAATATTACCCGCAGTTTAGATATTCATGAAGGAGCTACTATAAAACTCATAGGGGAGCTAGGAACTTTGACACCCAGGAGGTACTATAATATCCTGGCTGCTGAGGGATGTGAACACCTGTTCCTCGGTATATAATTATATATATTTATGTAAGTGAACACTACCCTCACAAATTGTTGAAGAATGAACATCATTGAAAGGGCTGGTGTTTTGACATACAATAGACTGAGCAATGTTAATTCATTTGAGGCAGCTGATAAGGCCCTAAAATTATTAATATGATCAGCTTTAAGTAAGTAAAACTATCAGGGCTTTCAAATGGGCTATTTTTCAACAATATATTAATCATCACTGCCCTAACAGGCAGTACTCTGATCTCTCACCTACATGATATTCAGGTTTACAGTAATGATAAATATTCTTTTCTTATAGCACTGTCCAAGACATGTACTATAAAAGGTACTTTACTTCAACATTTTCTATTTAGTTTTACATTTGCTTGATTATTATCTGTACAGTATATTTTCATAGTTATCTCAGCTTACAACTTACAACCCAAATACTATCCTCAACACTATGTGGAGTATAGTCACGGAAGGCTAAACAGTCATGGCATGTGTCAGGAGTTACTATGGATGAGATGAAACAAGGGACTTACATAAAAATCCTCCTTTCATTCACTATACAGTCTACAATATCACAGTTCCCCTTACTGCAATTTACCTTTCTCCCAGCTACATATGGATTTCACTTTCCTTTACCTTTGGTCTTCACATTCTTACCTATCACTGTACATGCCTTGTTTGAAGGATTTCTTTCCAACAACTGGAGTGTACAATATATACTTTGCAGAGGGGAGAAAACAATTGTCAATGCAAACAATAACTAAAGAACATCCATGACAATATAAGAAAAGATGGCCAGGTTAAGAATATCCAGATCATTATGTTTATCATCACAATCATTGTCAGTACTACCCTATCATCAGAATATCCCTATTTCTTAACAAAGCATATTTATGATATTTTCAAATATACAGATACAAAGAAAATAATTCATGTGATTATAATATACCCAACCTTGGAACATCATCACTAAGTGTTGAATGAATGGCATTAAATGACCAAAAGTTGAAGGAAATATGACAGTGTTACACCACCTCAAGGACAAATAAATAATGTTGCCAAATAATGATCACAGTCACTCCATTTCTCCGTCTCTTCCATCATGTTCCTTCCCACCAATGCTCTAATATTCTTTCCTCTCACAGCAAAGGTGATTTGATAATTCCCACATTGCTTGCTACCTCAACTCCAATAACATCATTAATGCTACCGGTAATAGTTTACAGTATGTTGCCAAAGAAACATTCAATATTTATAGATATTTCCACTCACCTTTCCAGACACTTATGTGTCTCCCAACAGTGATAAGAGGTCATGCTCTACTTTGTCTTGTTGCACCTCTGCTTCCTCTTCCCTTACTTCTTCTTGCTGCCACTCAGGTTGATCCTCCTGCTGTAAAGTTATAAGTGTTCCAGTATTCTTCTCTTCCTCTCCCTGTTCAACTTGTCCCACTAAAATCTGTCCTCCCACTTGTTCTTCCCAAATTTCTTGAAGATCCCAATTTGGCTCTTCTGTCTCATGTTGTAGTTGTTGTTGCAGCTCCTGTTGTTTCTTCTCTTCCAGATCACCTTCCCACAGATCCACTTGCTCTGTGAAGCAAGAAACTTCTTCCAGCTGGTCATTGGTCTCTTCCAACTTACTGTCCCATAGCTCTGTCTGTTGTTGTTGTCCTTCTGTTTCCCACAGCTGTAACTCTTCTGTTTTCCCCTTCTGCCACTGATTTTGCTTGACTCTTCCCTGCTGCCACTGACCTACTGGTTCCCACTGTTCATGTTTAGTTCCTTCCTGTTGCACATGATCCTCATCTTCCTCTTGGTCATCTGCTGTACTTTGTTCCTGCTGCTGTTCCCTCAAGGTAATATCTACCATCTGCAGTGGTGTGACACCAAATAGTGCTGGCAACATCCACAATACATCTGCCTCAGCCTTCAGCTGTGTATTTTCAACTTTTAGTTGGGCACGGTGACTTTCTATACCCTGGCTGCGTTCCCTCAGACGCAGCAGACCACTAGCCAGTTGGAGGTTGCGGGCACGAGCTGCCTCTCTGCTGCCCTCAAGAGATGCTATCTCCTTTTCCCTTTCTGTAACAAGGGGAACATGCAACAATGAACCTAAAGGAAGAATTAAATTTCTATCAGTAATATCAACCTGATTAAATTTTGGACACTTAAGTTAAGATATATTACACTGGTTGGAGATAAACATGGCAAGAACACACAATACATCATATCTTTATGCTCCTAAGCTCCAGACCAGGTTTCAATTGCACCATGGTGCAGCCAAGGCCTACCAGAGAGAGGAACAAAGGAAGAATATCTAAGGAAATGAGATGACAAGTTACATTCGTTGTCTCCATGCTTGGATTGGAGGACATGTTTTCCTTCATGGACACAAATGAGGAGGGCAAAGAGTGAACAAGTTCCTGTGTCCTAAACATAATCTCAGCCATAGTTTCCTTCTATCTTTCTTATTCATATTTTACCAGTAGCTCTCTTTAACTCACCTAACACCTTGGCCATGACACCTTCCAATGTATCTGCCATGCTGCTCATACTCCGCACTGGTGTCAAAGCAGCCTCCTTTTCTTCATCTTCCTCTTCCTCCTCTTCTTCATCCTCCTCCTCTTCATCCTCCTCATCACCATCATGGTCTTCATCTTGTGTCCTTGGTGCCCTGGGGGTGCTACAGCAGGCAGAACACACGCCAGGGAGGCGAAGAACATCTAGTAAAAGATGATTGAAACAATTATTATCATTAAAAAAAAAATGTATAACTTAAAAAAAAGCAACATGGTGTAATCAGTACATAGTCTAATAGTATTTGTGGGCACTGCAGGCAAAATTCCACTTCTCCAAATGCAATTCTCGATCACTAACCGTAATCTTCCACAATTACAAATTTGCAAATGTCTTGTAATTTGCTATTCCAGATATGTAATCCAGTTTTGCAATTTTCACTATAAAATGTGCAGAAACAAGAGTTAAATTCCTTGATAGTGTTGTAAATATATCTTTTTAAAATTATTTTAATAAATTTATTACATAGTAAGGTGCATGACCATAGGGAATCAAGTTTTTTATATACCTGTATTGGTGAACCATCTGGAGAAAAAAAAAAAGCCCTCACTCACCTGTCCTGGGTGCCTGAGTGTTGTGTGCCCCAGATGTCTTACAGAGGCAGCTCCCTCCTACCCTGCCATCTCGTCCCACTCCTGCCACACTTCCAACCACTCCTGATGCCATAGCAGCCGCCATTTGTCGTTCCTCTTCTGCCAGTCTCTCCCGTTGGTACTCACCTGTGATGGCCTGAAGAGGATAATAAGTTACAATTCAATAATGAAGGAAATCCACTACAATACCCATTCCATGTAATACAGGAAACTGTGAGGAAACAGAGATAGTTTACTGAACCTGGAGGTGCTGCTTGCCATACAGATGTTCTCGTTTGTTGTGTAGTGAGGTGAAGAGTTGGTCACAGATACGGCAGTACAGCTCCTCACTGTCATCATCCTGGTCCACACAGAAATTGGTTTATCTCTGGTTAACATATACTATGAAAATAACTCTGTAAAGTACTTTTTGTATTGGCAAGGATATTATTATTTTGTAACATTAATTTACTTATTTTTCAGCTAATAACTCAATTTAATGCCTAATAAGAAGCTGTAAGGATATTTTTTATCTAATCAAGTACTGTACTGTACTTTAGTGCAATGTTATAACTTTCTCTTTATAGTTGATATATTTTTTTATGTACAAGTTCTGGTAAATTGTATTCAGTAGAAGGGATGCTGCAAATGTTAAATAACAACAGTGCTTATGATTGCAGAACAGTGTGATTTGTATTAATCTTTTCATATTTCCTGAAGGCATCTTTTTATAGCTCTCACTCACATCTATTTCATCAGTGAAATCTGAGGATTCTTCAGTTGTGGTTCCTCCACGCCTTATCACATCTGTAAAAAAAAGTTAATTTTCATTATTTAATGACTCTTTTCCCTAACTTGCCTTTCTATTTGCTATATTAGCCTATGTAAATAATGGACCTCCTGCAACACATACAACAATAATATATATTAGAGGGATTCATCTCAGCCAACAGAATGTGTATGAAATCCTGTGGCCAGTTATATACAAGAGGTTTATAGTTTTAGACAGTTGTTGTTTTTTGTTTGGTTTACCAACACCCACATAGAAGAGGGTGTTGGAGCGAGCTTTTACCTGAAGCAGCTCGCCAAGTTAAGACAGGAGAGAAAACAGCAACAATGGTTATATTACTTTTAATCCTTTTCTTCCTCAATAGCAGCTGGTAATCATGGGACTGTCGATAGGCTTGTAGCTCATTGCGATATCGCCGTTTGTCTTGCTCTGAACGAGTAACAAAGGCAGCCTTCTGCTCTGCTGTTAGACTTGACCATTCTGCACCAAGAAGCTTTGTTACCTGTGAGGAAGTCAGATAAACGTAGTCAGATAAACGTGGGAAAGAACAAAGGGTAAATTTCAGTTTCAACTGGTGCCAGTCTACATGATTTACTTATGTTGTAGGTAAGTCATGAAAGAAATGTCCTTAGATGAAGGGGATAAATAAGCATTTACTTAACGGAGGAA
Organism: Petrolisthes manimaculis; assembly: GCA_034508575.1. NCBI lineage: Eukaryota > Metazoa > Arthropoda > Malacostraca > Decapoda > Porcellanidae > Petrolisthes > Petrolisthes manimaculis. Next base: position 102,107 of record JAWZYT010002723.1, read on the forward strand.
GTAAATTGACATAACATCAGGGTATTATTGTATTTTGATCTAAATATCAGAGTATTATATTATAACTTTAGTAATTAGGCTTGTATACAACAATTAGCATTACACTTCACTATTAATTGTGTTGGCCACTCACCGCCCCAAACCTAAGGTCTGGCCTGGTCTCCTTATAGTACTTCCTGCGCTCATTAAGGAAGAGGACATAGGCAGTGAGGGGCGCCTTAGGGGGCTTCACCACTGGCAGCTCTGGCTTCCGCTTACGACCCTTAGGCCACCCACCACGACGTTTCTGTAATGGCACACCAACAGACTCATCAATACCAGTATTGTCATTGGATAAATTTTACTCACATCTCCCTGAGCTAATTGTAACAGGTCAGAGTGACTCTACATCAGCTCAAGTGAATATTCTTGAACATTGGGTGTCTGAGTGATGGATTTGTACAACACTGTAGTGTGGTATAGAGGATTATTTCCAAGAAAATTAGCAGCAATTTAGGCATTATCTTCATTGACATAACATTCTGAAGACATGTAGACATGTTGGGCCCTAATTCTCCAAAATGGACAATGGAGAAATATGAAGGTCAAAAATAGGTTGTATGTCTAATACACCATCTGTCAATAACACCATAAGAAAAAAAACATCTCTAGCATTGTACACTAAAAACTATCAAATCTAGAGACAACTTACTTATATCAATGTAGTTACTGAAACCTGTAATATCTGAACAGAAATTAATTTAATAAAAAAAATTGTATATGTATGGACACATGCTCTCCCTTATATTTACCTTGACAGCAGTAGGAGAGGTGGTAAGACTGCGAGGACTGGAAGTGGAGGAAGAGTTGGTTCTAGGCTGAAGGAAGGAAGGGGCTGGGGTTGGAGTTGCCTCTGATGCTGACTCAGTGGAAGACTCAACAGGTTCATCCACTGATGACCCCATACCACTTGTCTCTCCATCTGTGTCCACTCGAGGCGGTACCTAAGTGAAATGTGCACAGGTTTATAAATCCTAAATAAAATAGGTCACTAATAATGTCCAATACAAACAAAAGGGAATACCTGTACAAAGATGGAATTTAAGCCTCTTGAATAAAATGCAACTGATCACTCTGGATATCAAGTGTAATAGGAAGTAGGCATACATTCATGCATATTCACTCAGGCAACTTAATGGTATGCCATTAACCAAAAAACAACATGCAAAAATAAGGTATAAGTAACAGTAAATCTGAAAGTATAAGTAATGTGTTCACTTTCCTACATGCATACCGTACTACATCAATATTTCAGTCATAATGATAATGTGGGGATCAACAATCTCCCTCTTGCAGCCTCAAAATTTATATTCCGTACTTAACCGTAGTGACCTTGCACAAAAGATAAGTGCAGGAATGCATTTCCTGGGCTAATATGTTGTGACATGACTACTGTACACTGATTTATCATAACTTTAAATTTATTTGATAACTGGCAGCTGGCTTGCTTGCTGCCCTCGTCTGATGCTCACTTCACTTGCACTCTACGGTAACACCTATCCGCATTTCAAATCTGCTGTCCAGCGGGCTTGTTCACTGGCGGCCTCAGAGGTCAACAGGACTATGTTAAAAACATTCCTCATGAAAAGTTACACCTATGGTCCTATTTTGGTGCCATTTGGTTCACTAGTTTGGTCATCTTTAACGGATATAGATACATACATACATACATACGACTGCCACAAATATTAGTAAGATAAGTCATACTCACAGTTAGCATTCACAATCCTTCTCACCTTTCTGATAGTTTTTCTGAAGACACCTCCATCTCTGGCCTTGGCTCCTCTGTAACTCTTGGGTTGTGTTGGCCACCTTACTGATGGTCCTACAAAGGGCTCCTCACTTAGCTCATCTTCATCTATAGATGACTTTGAACAGGTTGCCAATTTCACTTTCACTCCATAAGAATGTTGGCCTTTCTTACGTTGTGATAGTATTAAGGCATTTGCCTCTGACTTCTGTGCCTTTTGAATATCTGGATTCTGGTTGTCAATGTTAAGGTTCTGTGTGATCCTGATATCCAGGCACTGATCCTTGAAGGTTGCTGCAGTAGATGAAGCCTGGGTTGAAGTGGTTTTAGATGTCTTGCAAGTGTTAGCGCGAGAATAGGTCCTTGGGGTGGGGACAGGGGTGGTGACAGTATGGAGACCTGATGAAAGGGTTGGAATGGAAGGAGACATACAGTGAGGGGTTTTAGATAATGAAGGCGTTGGGGTGGAGACAGTGCAGATAGCCCGGGCAGGGGGTTTATGAAGGGAATTTTCACATTGGCTGAGTTGATGGGACTTTGCCTCACTCCGGTCCACAACCTTGATTTGGAATGGCTCAGATACCACTGTCTTGGGTCCACCTTCTTTGCTAGCAGGGCTCACTGGCATCTGGCAGATACACTTCAGATCAATCCACAACATTATGGAAATATGTGGAGTAATACAGCTATCTGCTGTACTCTCTAATTTCAACTTACGTATCATACGCACAGTGACATGGAATACATTGAAAGATTACACTACTAAAATTGTAATACTACAACAATTTCTACAGCAATATTACTACCAGGAAGAGTATTTAAAAAAATAATAATAATAACCATAAAAAAATGGTTATAATTATTTTAAAAATATATAAATAGGCTAACCATATAATTACCGGTACCATAAGTTATAATTGTTATTGCTGTTACTATCAGTAATATTTCTACCCTAATTAATGTAACTGTGAACCCAAACCAAACTTACTATGGTGTCTTGAGTAACAGGCAACTCCTGAGTGAAGGGAAGAAGGCTGACTTCTTCACTGAGGAGAAGTAATGTCTCATTCTCCTGCTCCTCCAACAGTGATCCCCCCTCCTTTGTCAACACCTCTGAACCTCCAAGTAGTAGGGTGCCCTCTGAGGAATCTTCAGAATTGGCCATGCCCAGCTGGAGTGTGTTACCCACCAGCCAAAGGGCGTCCTCTCTACCAACACAGAGCACAGAGTAAATTACCATCTTACCTCACCTATGTGCTTTACAACAGTTTCATAATTTAAAAAAAATTCTTGCAAAAATCATACAAAGAGTGCAAAATATTAAATTACAGAGATGTTCTAACCAAACAAACATTTCTAAAATATTAATGCACTTGGAGATTTCAGGACTGTGATCCAAGTGTATGGTATGCCTTCGTATTTGTCCACATTCAACTTCATCTGCAAATATTCTGACCATTTCTACACATAAGAATGATTCTAATTGGGTGAGGGGGTCAAGAATTGATGTGGGGCTCAATGCAACAGGAATAAAGGACTTGATTTGTGGAGGTGGAAAGTGGAGACAAAGTAATGAGACACATTCATACAGTATAGTACCCTATAACTTAGTTAATATCATATGGACATGGTATGATTAATGGTATCAATGCAGTGATTATTTAGAGTAAATAAAACATACATGCAAACAGGAGATAAAAAACATCTTGATCAGCTCACTCTAAATTTACCATTTCGTTATTTTGGCTTAATACCTACCAACTTTGTAATGGTCATTACTCACTAAGGCGATGTAATTATTGTATGTGTGTGTGTAAGGGGGTGAATGTGGAGAGGTATGTATGTGTGTGTATGGGGTTGAGTGTGGAAAAGTATGTGTGTGTGTGTGTATACGGGGATGCATGTGGAGAAGTACTGTATATGTGTATGTGTAGAAGTATAAGTATGCATATGTGTGTTAGTGTGTGTGTGTGTGTGTGTGTGTACGGGGGTGCATGTGAAGAAGTATGAGTGTGTGTGTGTGTACGGGGGTGCATGTGAAGAAGTATGAGTGTGTCCCATAAATTACAGAGATGAACGAATGAGAACGAACATAAAAACTGACTAATCAATAACGTACTCCAAACTAACAGTACAATACCTATAATATCCCGTAGTGGACAAAAGGTAGACAACATTAATCCAATAATATGCAGATAAAAGGGTCATAATAATACATACTCATCATTATCGAGGGACAGAGGCAGGTGGAGGTCGAGGTCTGCCTCAAGCTGAAGGTCCCGTCGAGTTTTATCTTGTACCTGGGCCTCATGTTGCTCCTCCTCAGCCCCACAGTATACCAACAGTGTTTTAGGCCCCTCTACATCATCCAGCAGGAGTGTAGTGTCCTCAGCACCCTCCATACCGGCGATAAAAAGGGCCACTTATTCACTTTACCCACTCCAACAATCCCGTCCGTGATTTTGCTGAAGGTGACGCGACACATCCCATTCCCACCACTTACCAAAACTAACCCAAACTTAACTAAATTGTTCTTATCTTTTACGAAGTTTGTGTTTTAAATTAAATTTGTTTCTTCTCGCCACTCTGCTTATTTCCTTATTCTTATCCAAATGAAGGTAATGTCAAACTAACGAGACTGATGTACCACATTCAATTTGAATATTGTTAGAAGAAACTTCAAAAGAAGATTATACCACAAGTAGACATAAATTTCTCATGGTAGGTATATAATTAAAGTTAATATGAGGTGGGAATGAAAAAATATATCATCAAAAGCATATAATTATATGTCCATGGTCCACAGTGCCACATATCCCGAAAATAAGTGAAACAGAACTGCATAAAGACAGAGTGGGCTAGTGGCTGTTCAACTTCCTTATTACATAAGGCAGTGACAGCAAATGGATCTACCTCCGAAGAGCACAGTGTTGTGAGCGGTGTCCACCAAGGATCTGTACTGGTCTCTTTACTCTTCCTTATTATAATGATAGGTGACATAGATAAAGACATTACTCACTCAACTGCAGCCTCATTTGCCGATGACACCAATATATGCAAAAGCATCAGGACAAGGGAAGATGTTACCCTTCTTCAAGAGGACAGTGGATAGTGTTATATTTGAGAGGATCGTGTGACTTAACAAGCTGGGATGGGAACAACAATGAGAATGTATTAAATTAATACAGTATACTTATAATCTACGGCTCTGCAATAATATGCAACCAACACAATCGGCAACACCTACCATATCGGCTACCAAGGATGTTAGTCTATTATCCTTGTCGGCTACTATGCTGGTACAAAAGTTAAATATAACTTGTTATAAAGTGCTCTTGGTGCTATTAACTTTAACACAAATATGGTTAGGCAAATAAGGCAATAGTAATAACGGAAGCTAAAAAGCGTAATTGCTGCGGAAACAATAGCTGATTAATATGGATACTTTAATTTTGTTGTATACTGTATCTTTTACATGCTGATTATTCATTAACTACACACAAACCTTCTTTATAGAATAATTATGATGCTTATTCTTGAAATTCATAATAACGAAAACGAACCGAGAATGCTTTCCTACGCCGGTATCGTACGTCAACAAAACAAACAACAGCTGTAAAATAATCGCCATTGCCTGACATCTTGTAGTAATAGGTGAGAACATTAATTAAAAAAACGATAAAAACCTTGTATTTAAGAGTCAGTAGATTCACTACAAATATCTTTACGTGTATATAACATGCACTGGCCTGTTATCTGGGTCAAAATAATGGAAAATAATGAAGAAATGGCAGTAGACTGACAAACGTTTAAGAGTTTAGGCTCAATTTTTGGAGGTTTTGGTGAATAAACGAGTCTAATGAAGGTGGCTGTATCATCAAACGTTTCCAATTATAAACGTTTATACCCATGATGTATTAGAAAGTACGGCTGTAGATTTAATTGGGTATCGAAATTATGTGGAGAGGATGAAAGGTATATCACTGATTTTTGTAGGTTTTAGTGAATAAAGGAGACTAATGGGGAAGGTGGCTGGACAAAATTGTTACAGGTCTACTTTAAATGCTATAACACTAAAACTTTTCTCTTACTGATTCCATAGGAACGTAATGAACAATGTGGTCAAAGAGGAAACCAGAGGTCATCTGCTTTCACTACAGTCATTGGATAATACCCCAGCTCTTCCCTTGACTACACCTCAAGTAACCCTGGGAGGAAGAGAAGCTCCTATTGTGACACTGAGTGAGAATGAAGTTGGAGGGGAATCCTTATTATTATGCTCGGTCAAACAGGAAGATGCAGGGAGACCACCCATTGGAGCACGGAACACCACACCCTCACAACACTTGGCTTCAGAGGCAACCATTACTTATGCCACCTTAAACACCTTAGACAGCAGTGTGAACATTGTATTACAGCCATTGGAAGAAGATACCGTTGCTCACTCTTCCAGCTCCTGCAATACTCAACACTTGCAAAATTCCCCTAGCAAGGCTGATCGTTCTGTTCAAGACATGGCTGGGGGGCAGTTGGTATTGGTAGGTGAACCAGGCTCTGGGGAGGCAATGACATATATTTACATCCATCAGGGTAAGACTGAAAACCAGAGACCAGATGAGGGTGAAGTTGAGGAAATTGAAGGGGAGAGTCACACTATTACATTTAATTCTGCAGATGGGTCAACCTTACATACCTTGCCTGCTGCTTACACTCAGCAACTTCAACACACATATGGAGATTTAGTGTTGGTTGGGACTACTGATGAAGAAGGACCCTCTGCCTTGGGTGATGATGAAGCATTGGCCAATACATCTGGAAAACAGGATGACCAAGTGTTGCTGTTATCAATGGGACCACTGAAGCTGGAGGAAGAGGGTAGCAGATCAAGACTGACAGATGAGATAAGGGAAAAAAGTGAGCCAGGGTCCAAGGAGGGGAATGGCCAGAGTCAGCAGCAGGAGGAATCAGAGGGAAGCAGCACTATTGAGGAGCGCCTGGCTACCAGAGATTCTCTTCTGCCACCGCGTCGTAATAGACGATGCGGGGACCCAGGACAGTTGACTTGTCCGGTATGCCACACACAGTTCCGTTCAGTTCGGCAATATCATGGCCACTTACAGGTGCACCGAGGCCAGGGTGTGTGGAGCTGTGAGATATGTCACCACTCATGCCAATCAGCAGCTGAACTTAGAGTACACAAAACAGAGGCACATAATGCCCCTCGCCCTTTCCCCTGCCCCTCCTGCCACTTGAGCTTCTCTAAGAGTCTGGTACTGGAGGACCATGTGCGTTCTGTCCACAAGAAGGAACGACCGCTTGCCTGCACTTTCTGTACTAAAGCATTTTATCGCCCTCATGATCTCAAGATGCACCTCAACCTCCACTTGGGTATAAAGACCAACGTCTGCCATGTGTGTGGTCGGCAGTTTAGTCACCCCTCCAATCTGATACGCCATCAGCGTCTCCATACAGGCATCAAACCTTATGTTTGTGCTACATGTGGCAAGCGTTTCAAACAGGTATTGTAATTCATTATCTTACCATCTTGAAAAACATATGCATATGAAAAATTTTGTAAAATTAAATTAGTGTAACACCTTAAGTACAAAAATTAATTTTAGACCTTTGCTGAGTTGTAGAAATCCCAAGGTTATCTACACTCAATAGAATATTCAATTGTATTGTACTGTCCCATCTTTGTTACAGTTAACTTTACTACACAAGCACCGTGCCACCCATCAACCCACCTTTGGTGTCTGCCCACTGTGTCCTGCCACATTCCGGAGTGCCTCAGGACTACGTAAACACTCAAAATTGGAACACAAGAAGGTGATAACCCTACAGGAAGCTGCACGTATTATCCGGGGTCAGACAGGTGGTTCAGGTCGAAGTTACTACTGCCAGGTTTGTGGGGCGCAGTTCTCCCTTAAGTCTGAGCTTAAAGATCATGAACAACAGGCACATGCCAGCACCAGTCAATATCTCTGTGCCTCATGTGGTAAAGTCTACCCTATGGCTGATGTTAAAACTCATGCTTGTTTCACACCTGAAGAACAAGCTAATGATCCTCTTGGTCTTCATAGTGTTCAGGCTGTTGTGGAATCAGTAACTTCTGACTTGGACATTAACTCAGCTACTCCTACTGTTGCCACACACACAACTACTGACCAACAGGATGGACATGCAGTCAGTGTAGTGGAAAAGGGTGATGAAGGAGATGAAGAAGAGGATTATCTGGTAATGTATATCACACAAGAGGGTGAGAGTGTGTCCTATGTTATGAAAAAGGGGAGTAAAATCTCCAGAGACCAGGTACTCCAGGTGGATGCCCCAGGAAACAACTTAACCCAGGAGGATGCTACCAATGCCTTCCGACCCACTCTTCCAGAGGAGACAATTATGATTAATGTACACAGTCAACACCAGGATGACCAGACTCTCCTATTAGCCTCACAATCAGATGATAATGGCAATCCTTCCTCAACAATGCCAGACACAAGCCTTCCTTCTGCACCCTTACCTATTCATAGCATAAAGTTAGAACCACAGAGTAGTGGTGACATCATGATGGATACAGGTGATACAACACAGCTCACTGACAAGTCCCTCATGCCTATAATTACATTGACAACACCATCCACTAAGAATGAGGTAGAATCCAAATCTATATCTCTTCCATTGAAAGCCATGAATAAGCCACTCATACTAAAACAAGAACGAGATGTCCCTGAAGATGAGGAACTGGAAGTAAAGCCAGACATCTCTAATAACAAGCGAGGCACAACAGGTCAGCTATTGTGCCCCAACTGTAACAAGACTTTCAGTAAACCCTGGAACTTTCAACAGCACATGGCAACCCATGATGCCTCATTACACAGGTATCGCTGCAGTGAGTGTGGCCTCAGTTTTGCCTACCGCTCAACCCTTAACAGGCACATAGAAAAGCACAACCCTAGAAAAACTATGCACCAATGTCCTGAGTGTCCAAAGGTTAGTTAATTTAAAATATCTTTCCATATAATTTACTGTACAGGTGTACACATTAAGATTTTCACTTAGCCCTGTCAACATTTTTAAATGAATGCCTGTACTGACTATACCATTTATAATGGTTTTCATCCAAATGAGGTTACTATAGATGATTTCATGTGTAGTGTACTACAAAGGTATATTTGTATAATTTATTGTGATTGCACAATCTCATAAAAATCTTTTTACATGGGATAGCGGTACATGAGTGTCACCTCCATGAAGCAACACCACAAACGTGACCACCAGCAGTTGCGACCTTATGCCTGTAAGCTGTGTTCTAAGAGGTTCTTCAGCAAGAGTGACTTTAAGTACCATATGAGGTATGTAGACTTTTAACTAATAGTGGCATGAGTTTTTTTTCATCTATACTTCAATACCTAAGGATCATTAGTGCAGTACCATATACAGTATATGAAGGCAGTCCCATTACATGTTAGATGGTACTGGGTTGGGGAAGTGGGATGGTAATGTTTTCACTTGTCCAAATACTTATCACAGCACTTAACCTTTGTAATGATGAGTAACACCCATCTCTAAACTCAGTGAGATTGAACCATAGCCTATGCCCTGGCTTGGTAGAAAGCATTTTTACAATTTCCTTTTAGCTCAACTGATAATGGATTGTTTGGTCTGTTGAAATACTATTTCTATATTAAAGCGAAAAACTTATATAACACTGACATATTGACCAATAATCTTTACAAAGAGACAACTTGCATGTAACATGATGTGTCAGAATATATTTTTGAGGAAAGTTGTAAGAAACTTTAAGAAGTATTAAACCATACATATGCTTTTCTGCTCCACTAGACTTCACAAGAAGGAACAACCATACATGTGCTTTGCATGTGGCCGGGAATTTTCTCACGTTTCCCATCTGCATCGCCATGAGAGGGTTCACACTGGGGAGAGACCTCATAGATGTCCGGTGAGTAACTTGGTAATTTATATGGCCTGTGACTACTAAACTGTATATTCTTATAACTCTTGATCATCCTCCTGTCTTACGCAATATTTTAAAAAGGCCTAGCCATGATAACATTCCCCTCACACACACACAAATAGAGGGATCCATGTATTGATCAAAATGATACTGTGAATATGTGTGAGTGAAACTTGGTGTTGATAGTAGACAACTTGGGGAGGGAGTAAAGGAAATGTTTGACAAGTGAAAGGGAAATATGGAATCTATGGGCCCGAGAGTTAATAGAAGCAAAACTATAAAGTAATTGTTAGCCAGGAGGAATGATGTAATGTGGTGGAAAGTGGCCTTGTGCAGTATGTATGAGTTCAGTATTATGTATGGTGTGATGTAGTGGTTTGTCTGATAGGCTACAAGATGTGGGCAACTTTGAATATTCATTATGTAGGGACTATAGTAAAAGCAAGGTTAATAGTGAAACCCTGGAATGTGTTATATGTAAGGTCCCCATATCCACAACTATCAATTCACTAAGCTGTAATATTACTACTACTTTTGGGTGCTTTCTTTTAAGGTCACCACAGCTGATCATGTCTCTAACTCAGAGTCTCCTGTATCTTCCTCCGTTACACTAACCACCTGCAGTATATTATATCCTTCCTTATCAAATCCATGAACCTCCTCTTCGACCTTCCTCTTGTCTAGCAGCTCCATCCTCAGCATTCTCTTTACATTAAACCCCTCATCACTCCTTTATATCAAACTGCAATAACCATATATTAATATATGATTGATTTTAGTTTTTTCTTCTCCTCAGAAATGTGATTTTATTTTTTTATTTTCCTCAGAAATGTGATTTTATTTTTTTCTCCTCCTCAGAAATGTCCCAGAGCATTTATACAGTATATGAATCTAAAAATCCATCTAAAAAAGCATGAAAAGATGGAGACAGAGGTGGTGGTGCCAAAATCCAAGTTAACCACTTCAAATAATATGGTTATGGAAGGCAGTGACGTGAATGACAGTGGAAATATTATGAACTGCAATGACCCAGAACTAGAGGGACACATCCTAGTGGGACCAAGCCTAGAGGGACCTAGCCTTGTTGGATCAAGCCTAGAAGAACACAGTCCAGAGGGGCATAACGTTGTCTCCAAGAGTACACAGAGTCTTGATGTACACAGTGCCAATCCAAGCATTGATCTTGGTAATGCAGAGGCAGTGCCTGACTTACCCAGGGATCAGTTACCTGCAGGAACCATAATTTTATCTGAAAGTGACCTGGCAAGTGCCCAACATGCTGGACAGTTCTCAGGAGGTCATACAGCCGTGATGACAGGCATGGATGGTGAGTGTATTGCCATATTTGTTCAAGATGGAATAAATTAGCTCAAAACCCCATGTCTTTCACATGCACAGTGATACTTTAGTAACCTTAAGCAACCATATGTATACTGGAAGATTATGTAGTACTGACATTTATTTATTTACAATTTCTCAAATAAATCTTTAATATATAGAAAACACACTATTTTATCCACCTCTACTGTAACTTCACTACAACAGTAATTGTTCAGCTAAGGAATCTTGTAATTAATTTCATATTTTAGAAAAGAGAAAGATATTAGTAATCAAAATACAAACCTAGTGTCTAGAGAAGAGGAATCCAAGTAAACAGACTCATCTTGGATTCCGTGCAAAAGTTATGTCAGAGCCTGAAATCTTGCAACTTCCAACAGAAACTTTTGTGGTGGTTCTGTAATGTGTTCCAGATTTGTGTACATTCACCTGCAAACATTTTTTCTGAACCAGCCAGGGGTTAAGGCAGTTGCTGGAGTGTAAACAAAGGAAAATTACTTACTACATTTATTCTGGGAATAAGTTACTATAAAATGGATAACAGTCAGTTTCTTCTATAGACAGTTACTTTTCAATTGCCCAATGTCATTTGGCTGGCTCTGAATGAATTTCTGCTGCTAACTGTACAAGGAATGAGACGACTAGCACAGCCCTTGTTCACTTTGTTTCAAAATGTACTACTATATTTCAGAATATATCAAGAATATATACCTTCACTTAATAAAAATTATTTAGTCTTCTATAGTACACAATCTTGGAAAGTTGACATGCTGCTCAATCCACTTAGCAGTAGACAGGAGGGATGCATCATGTCCCCATGGAGCCATGAGTTGCATGGAGAGTGGTAACCCATCAAGATTAAGAGCTACAGGAACATTGATGGCTGGAACTCCTGCCATGTTGGCTGACTGGGTACATATGTCCTGGTCAGCAGTCTGGGACCGATTGTCAGTCTTTACAAATTCTGAGTATCTGAAACCATCGAGATATAATATTATGGGATATGCAGTCAAATGATACATTTTGAACTGAAGTAGAACATTCATACAATAATTATGACAAAAAAATCAATGGTATTATTTACATATACAGTACTGTATATACCAGGACAATGAATGTGTTAAAAAAGGCAATTCCAAATTAACCCACTGAGTACAAAGGGATTCCCTGTGGCAAGTAATACTATATTACCTGATGGCAGTAGAGAGAGTGACTGGGGTGAGGAGGAGGTCAATGCCACTGGACCAAGCTTGTTCAAAATCTTGAGAAATCAGCCGCCGAACCTATTGGAGTACAGTATATAACTAAATCATGCCATTGTACAGTAACTATATATCTGGCATGTGGAAAGGATGAATATAAGTATATGAGAACAAGTATATCCACAAATAGAATTTTTATCTTCAAGGCTATATTTAGGCCTCAAGTCCTAGGTGAATGATAAAACTTTTCCCAATCTTCCGTCGTGTGCTGGAGCCAGATACACAAAAGATAAGTTCTTTCCACTACCACTTTCTATTAGTTACAGTATATATCTGCACTATCCTCTCTCCACACTTCATTCTCTGCCATTACCAGTTTCATATTTCCAGCCTTCACTGAATAATATTCCAAATTATCCACTTACCTTCAATACACTTTTCCACAATCTATCAAAATATTCCTATGTCTAGCCTATAGTTATCAGAGCCCTGTAGACTGGGCATATTCTAGAACAGGTGTAAGATATTTCCTATATGTCACAGAGAGACTACAGTAAAAGGAATTGGCAACTGGCTAGAATATTTCTTGCCCCTCAGTGCCAGTATCCTTCAAACAGGGAAATCTAAGGATGATGAAAAGACTCATTGAATGTTTATTTGAGTGGCAGCCACATAATTATATGGTAACAATATAATAGAAATATTTGTATATCCTACCTTCAAGGCTTGATTGAAATATCTCTCCTTGTTTTCTCTCAGTAGGAAGTAATTGCCTGCCAGAATCCTTCCTCTAACTACCTCACTCAGGCCTGTCGAGCGTGTGAGAGCATACATGGCCTCCATAGAGTGACCAGATTCATTCCGTAGCCCATATTCAACTCCTGTGTACCTTGTAAAGTTGGAAGCCACTTCACATGGGTTTAGAATGGAGTAACAGATAATTGAGTACTGTGTGTGTGGCATGCTCACCTCTCGTACCTGCAAATTAATACATTTTTTAATTCTTTGTTTCTGAGTACAGTATTCTAAAGACCATACAGAAGTAAATAATTATTAGCCAGGGTAAACTTTGTTATGTCATTATGACGAATTCCTGTCCACATATAGAAATAGAAGCTAACCTGAGCTCCTTGTTCTTTCATAAGACCAGCAATTTTAGTCCAGATGTCTACTACTTCTTGACTCATGCCAGCACTGTGATATTCTCTTGGTATACCTACAACTAACCCTTCTATACTTGGTACCTCAGGTAGTTGTAAGTTTTGTAGGTTGCTTGGTACAGAAGTTGAATCCTGATGAGAACAATATTACAAGTACAGTACTGTAAATCAAGTGCTTAAATTATACAAACATAAGTTGAAATGAATTATGTGATACTATGTAGAGTACTGTAGTAGGTAATGCCCATTACAAAAATATCCTCAATATAAGGGACAGTAATATGTTAAATATGTGCAGAAATGGAAGTTACTGTATAAACATTCCCAAGATACATAATAAAGCTGATATTACTGGTAAGAATATTGTCTCCTGCTTCTAAAAGTAATTATCAGTACTGTAATATACAGCAGTATATTTTGTCTAATCATATTGCAACACAGTATAATTTTGTTAACTTACCCTGAGATCCTCCCCAGCCACCACACTAAGGAGAGTAGCCACATCATCCACATTACGGCCAAAAAGTCCTGGCACATCCATGGAGTTTACGAGGCTGATGAGGCCATAGCGTGGGACTATCCCATAAGAAGGCTTGAGGCCAACTACTCCACAATACGAGGCAGGGTTACGCACTGACCCACCCGTGTCTGACCCAACGGCTCTAATATGAATTAATGAATTAGTGAAGAAATTACTGTGATCATAATTTAAGGCTTGCAAGAGAAGTCATATAAGCTCCTCCTTGAAAAGGATTTTTTTTTTTACTTTTTTACTTACTGATATTATTTAGCACAGTGTTGGAGCAACTGATTCTTCCAAACAATCTGAAGCAACAGGTCTTCAATACTTTTGTTATTCTGGTCATCTTTCCTGGTATACTTTGGAGGAATTAAGGTGCTCCCATGTACCAAAAGTGTGTTACCTCCTTAAACCTTATCTTAACTCACCCAAAAGCTGCCCCTGCTGCCACAGCCACAGCACTGCCTCCTGAGCTGCCACCAGTCACATACCAGTCACCATCTTCCAGACCTGATGTGGGGTACCTGATCCAAAAACACATCTATAGCTCTCACTTACTATACTATACTAAGACTATTTACAGTTACTATAACATTATTTATTGATAACCAACATTTTTTTAATTTACTACTTAGCTCAAGGTACAGTCAGATGAATGTACCCCTTTTATATGAAGATACAAACAGATTATTGACATCTTCTACATACAATACATACAGTACTACAATATAATATAGTATCCGGTATTATATTATTAAGTAAAAACATTGTCCATAACTGTACCTCACTGTACTCTGAAGCTTATAGTTGATACCAGAGCGATATATATTCCGAGAAGGACCAGCAGTGGAATCAATTGTTCCAGAACCCATGCCAAATTCATCTAAGTTTGACTTGCCAACTATGACAGCACCAGCCTCTATTAACCTCTGTACCACTGTTGCAGAGTATGGTGGTGTGTAATTCTGTAGCATTTTTGATCCACATGTTGTTGGAATACCAGCTGTACAAAAGTTGTCTTTAATAGCAATGGGAATCCCATCTAAGGGACTAATAGGTTTCCCTTTCTTGTATCTGCAAAATATAAAGGAAAATACCTAAATGACAAAAACATGGACAATTTCCTGATAAACGTTTTCTTTATCTGTGAAAGAGAAGTACACATGCAGGTCTTTGACCACAAAATGAACTTGATGATATTCAACATCTCAATATATTAATCTCCTCAACTTTTTCCATAAAATATATCCTAATTCCTAATGGGGTTGTGACAAATAAATAATTTCAAGGCACCATGTCTTTCCTTGTTTGTCCTTTTCTCCCACTCAAGCTAGTCTCTTCTTTACACTGTGAATTATAAATGTCATCCTCCACTGCATTCAATCCCTAACTATGTTCTTAATGTAAATGAAATTAAGGGATAAATTTATGTAAAGCAGTGTAAGGTACAGTTGCCCAAGAAAAGACTGCAACCAAATTTGCTGGTGTATGGCAATATTTGGCAGCTGCTCTAAAGTAAACACTGGTATTTTATCAATGGATCACTCAGAACCTATAACCATTGTAAGGATGAATGTAATTAACTGAAGCCAATAACATCCATCCATACAAAGGTTGTATAGGTTCTGAGTGATCCATTGATAAAATACGAGTGTTTACTTTGGAGCAGCTGCCAGATATTGCCACACACCAGCAAATTTGGTTACACTCTTTTCTTGGGCAACTGTACATATCATATTTCTTGGTAACTGACATGTATTAATATGATTCAATCTCCCTTGGGCTTTACTGTATATTCATTATGCAGAATAATCATCTTGGGATTACTGTACAGTCAGCAAAAAAAGTATTGGAACTCCTCTATGGATAATTATAATCAACTCACGCAAATGGCGCCTCTGGGGCCATATGATTGGTCTTGCGGGCAGAATTTGATTAACTTTCTTTTTCGTCAGATCACTTTCAAATCTAGTTTATAACAACCCCCTAAGCATATGTATTATCCACAAATAATTTTGTGTTAATATCTCAAAGGACCGAGGAGTAGTTAAGTTCGGACAGAAGGACTATGTGAAATTATATACCGGTATAGGTTTCAATGTAAGGGTGGTTCCAATAAATGTTTTGCTGACTGTACCTAGGCCTATGTATGAGCAATGCAAATGGTACCCTACAGTATAGAGTACCAGTACTACTTCATCTTATGACATAACTTCTGAGAGAAAGTGTACCGGTATTGACATTTATCACCTTTCTGTTGAACGTGATGCTGATTCCCGAGCCAACTTGTGTGTGGACGTGATGAAAGGGTTCAGTTTTGTAATGGCTTCATGTCTTTTAATCACTGCTTCACAAAGCTCATATGAAGACAAAGCTTTCTGTTTTAAGTGAGCAGTTGCTCCACTAATACTGCCCATCAGGTGATTCATTGTTTATTGCTTAGGACATGGGGCCATATTCAACAATGTTCTTGGTGCATGTGATGGCGTGATTCATTGTTTACTGCTTAGGATACATGAAAGAACAAAAAAAACAAACAATGTTAATACAAAAACCTAAGATCTCATTGTTTAGTTGAAAAAAATAATGGTAAATATCTACTCTATTGCCGGTTGGTATTATAATGTTTTTACCTTCTTTACCCACTAATTAAAAATATCCTAAGACACTTCTTTTATGGGATTTTCTCCAGAAATACCCTATTTCCAAGATAATAACTCAAGATTCATACAAATTTATAAATAATTGACCTACACACAAAATGGGTAAAGAAGTAGCTAAATTAATGGTATTTTATTACAAAAGTACTGCGTTCTTGACTAGGGCTGCACAGTATTACCAGATTAGATTAGGTCGCAGGAATTTGCCCCGGTCACTTTATGATAGCTTACACCGGTTATATCCAGGTAGTTTACCCAGGTTATGTCCCGGTCCAGGTTAGGTCACGGTAGTCTGCTGTGATCTAGGTTAGGTAAGATAAGGTCAGACT
Source organism: Petrolisthes manimaculis (assembly GCA_034508575.1). Lineage (NCBI taxonomy): Eukaryota > Metazoa > Arthropoda > Malacostraca > Decapoda > Porcellanidae > Petrolisthes > Petrolisthes manimaculis. The sequence goes on from JAWZYT010002723.1 coordinate 119,080, forward strand.
AATTTCAAAATGCCATAACTTAGAATTCTTTAAATAAGTGAGTAATAAAGGTAGAAAAAACGTACACAATAACGGTAATTCTGTCCATATTTACTCTAATTACCAAATTTTGTAAAACACTATACATGAAAATTGTGTTAGAATGGTCCAAAATATTGGGTAATGATACTAAGTTAAACTATACAATATAGTGAACACTACTTCAGTAAATTTATCAAATTAATCATTACTATTATTATTATTAAGGATATTATTACGATATACTTCACTTTAAATAATACAATTCTCATAGCATTGGGTTTGTAACTCACCACCGTGGTTGGTATTATGGGGTCTGTCCGATAGTAAAGTTTAAACCACAATTCCTAAAGATTACAAATAATATAACTAAAAATAAACCTTCTCTTTGGCTCTTTCCTATCACTATATAATTAATTTGATCTTGAAAACTTGAATGTCATGTCTGCGGGAACAGTGAAGTGTGTGTGTGTGAGTACAGTGTCCTCTCACTCCTCGGTGTAGTGTATACATCGTAGCGTTCAACTACAACACACCAAAATAAACCTAAATGTACTATTGCGGACAAAAGTTACTTTCTTCATAGGGGTGACTTTAGTATCTATTTGATTGCCTTTCTCTAATAGTGAGCTGTTTATTCTTCTTATAAATCAATCTAGAAGCAGCTTCTAACTTCCAGCAAAGGCTCACAAACAAATTAAAGCAATAAAATCATAGGAGTAAATGAAAATATTGGTGAGATGACTGTATGAGTCACCCCTGAAAGGAAAGAAATTAATGTCCGCAATAGTACCCCTACCAGGCCTACCTAATGCATGTGTGTGTGACCTATGTGTTAATGTGTGTGTGTGTGTGTGTGTGTGTGTGTGTATAAACCCATATGTGTATGTGTATAAACCCAAATATACCCCTACTTTATCCATGTGTGTGTGTGTGTTGACCCAAGTATACCCCTACCTCATCTATGTTGTAGCTAAAAATTACGTTGTGTGACCATGTGAAAGTTTGTATCACCCCATCCATAAATATAAATATCCAGGGATGCGAACTACTGTTTCTTGAAAGCCAAAACAGTGACTGAGGAGTCCCACAACTCAACCAGAAATTTTGTATCACATAAAAACAAACAAATTATTTTACTTCCCGACAAGTCCAAAGTGGTTAGGTGGGTGTCACTTTGATTGTGTAGTAATAAGTTAAAGATACCTACCTACCTACCTACACGTCCATGTTATTTAATCAATCAATCAATCAATCAATCAATCAATCAATCAATCAATCAAGAGAGAGAGAGAGAGAGAGAGAGAGAGAGAGAGAGAGAGAGAGAGAGAGAGAGAGAGAGAGAGAGAGAGAGAGAGGACAAGTAAAATAAAGTCTGGGATAATCATTATTGTTTATTGGGTATTTCTTGCTACTTAGTACTGAGGTGGCAAAACCGTAACACACTTTTCATCGACGAAAGACGAACAAAAATGATTATAGTGAATATTTTTGTTTTGTACTTCGGAACTCAATGTGTCAGCTTCCGTGTCTAGCCAACCCAGGATAAAAAAACAAACAAAAAACAAAAAACAAACAAAAAAACACAGGACTAAGAGATAAAAAACGGGAACCAAAATTAACATGTAAAATCCTTGCCCCATAAATCCACAAAAAACCCCACAAGATTACTTTCAGCTCCGTCGTGGATGTATGTATGTATGTATGTATTGTTGGTATGGTCAGGGACAAAAGTTACAATACATTTCACTCACTATCATTCATTAAGAGGTTAGTGGGCACATTATTGTTGTTGATGTTGGTGTTGTTGTTGTTGTTGTTGTTGTTGTTGTTGTTGTTGGTGGTGGTTGTTGTTGTTGTTGTTGTTGTTGTTGTTGTTGTTGTTGTTGTGGTGGTGGTGGTTGTTGTGGTGGTGGTAAATCTGGAGTAAACTGATTTCTCCAAACTATTCCAGGCAACAAGACAGACACCACCTTTTTCATTCATCTGGACCGACATTTTTTGGAGGAATCAAGATATTAGAGTGCTCAATCCTTTCTTCACACACACACACACACACACACACACACACACACACACACACACAGTTAAATTTATATTGTATACAGTACCGCTATACACATTAGTTTTTTTCACTCACTCAATTAAAGACCCTGTGAACATGTATATATTATATGGAAATTGGAGGCTTCTCATTCCTCCTCACTATGCCACGAAACAAAGCTTCCTTCATATACATATGTGTGTGTGTGTTGTTTCGTGGCAATATTTGAAGGACTCATTTACCTCCATTTTTCAGACTACATCACAATCTGTAGTCACCACTGAGAGATAGATAGATAGAGGCGATGTAACTTAAATCTGTGACCATACAAAAAAAATAAATAAGAAAGAATAAGAATAATAAATTAAAAATATAATATAAATAAAATCATACCCATATAGCTATTTTTTTTGTTACCTGGATGTCTGATGCATATTTTTATTTTGTATTTTTTTTCTGAACTATAGGATGAGAGTTGGGGACTACCTATATACCTCAGTAAGTAGTCTTGTAGTCTCACCATCTCTCCCTTACTACAGTTATTATTATTATTATTAATATTATTATTATTATTATTATTAATATTATTATAGTTAAGGTCTACGATAAGCCATATAATTCTGTCTTATCTTACAACAGTTTTGTATTCATCAAAATATTTGTTTGTTTTCAGTTTCTAGAGGGAAAGGGGGAATTCTTTTGAGAGTAAATTTTTGTTGGGCTACCGAGTCCTCCAAACGATGCCACGAGACAAAAAATACCAGATGACCCATTAAAGTGACATTTAGGGTCGTCTGGTTCCTGGCATATAATTATAGAGTTTGTGGACCTTCCAATTCACCAACAAGAAGAATCTCCCCTTAAATATTTCATAATCTAAAGAGAACATGAAGATTTTTTATCGGTCAGGGTGAAATATAGCCATTTATCGGCCTCATTAATTAAATAGTAAATCCGGAACTCAACAACTGACATTTACACATGGTTTTATTTATTTATGTATTTATTTTGTATTTTTTCTTTGCTTTGACTGTCTTCTAATGTGACACTCATAATAATAATTCCTATAAAGCCGTTCAATCATTCATGTTTTCTTACTTTCTGAGCTCTATGTACATAATGTAAAAAAATATCGGTTTATCTTTTATTTTAAGTACAGTTAGTTAGTTATACCATCATATTTTATGTATATATATATATAGTTTATATTTTTATTTTTTATATTTTTCACTTTGCACAAGAAACGAGTCAACCCGAAGAACCATAGTCCGTGGAAGTCCAGTAGGATAAAATTAATTGGGAAGTTCAGTGAAGGTATATTTGGAGCAACTAATTCCTCCAAACTAGTTCAAGCAACAACAGGCTACCATTATTTTTATTCATTGGGTCCTTTGTTTCTTGGCATAACCTGGAGGAATCAAGACGCTCCAATGTACCAAAAAATGGGTATGACCCCCTCTTAATTAAATAATCCTGTGAAAGTGTACGAGTCCTTCAAATATTACCACGAAACACCACCTCTATGGAAAGAAAGTTGTTTTGTGGTATAGTCAGGAGGAAACCCAAAGCCTTCAATTATTCTCATACATGATCACAGGGTCCTTTGATTAATTATGGGGGGGGGGATAAATGTGGAGCATCTGATTCCTACAAACTATATATACTCCAGGCAACAGACCACCATCATAATTATTATTGGTTATTAATTATTCTGATCCTGTCCGTCGTTTCCTGATTTACTTTGGAGGAATCAAGGCACTCCAATGTATGTATGTATGTATGTATGTATGTATGTATGTATGTATGTATGTATGTATGTATGTATGTATGTATGTATGTGTGTATGTATGTGTGTATGTATGTATGTATGTATGTATGTATGTATGTATGTATGTATGTATGTGTGTATGTATGTATGTATGTATGTGTGTATGTATGTATGTATGTATGTATGTATGTATGTATGTATGTATGTATGTGTGTGTGTATGTATGTATGTATGTATGTATGTATGTATGTATGTATGTATGTATGTGTGTATGTATGTATGTATATATGTGTGTATGTATGTATGTATGTATGTATGTATGTATGTACCAACAGTGTATTCTCCCCTTAGACATTTTTTTTTATATATACTTTTTTAATGAGTTTTGGTGAAATACGACTCGAGCCTTTCACTTCATACTAACATCACAACTAAAACACCAGATTGTATTCTTTGTTCATACTTGACATAATATAATAAAGAGAGAGAAAGAGAGAGAAAAAAAAGGAAAGAACGACTTGCGACGATGGACGAATAATAAAAATACAACCTATGTAAGGGAATCGAAAATATAAAATAAAAATAAATTTATATCCATGCCAACATTCACGATGCATTTTTTACCCTAAGTTTAGAATTTTCTTTTCATCTTACATAATGGACTTTTATGTATATAATTTTTGTATGTGTGTGTGTGTATGTGTGTGTGTGTGTGTGTGTGTGTGTGTATGGGAAAAAAGAGCACCGTATATTACACAGTGTTAATGAACGATGGTACAATAATGACACAATGCTTGTTGTTGTTGTTGTTGTTGTTGTTGTTGTTGTTGTTGTTGTTATTTGTCTATGCTTATATGTACTGTACCACACCATCGTATGCACCATGAATGTTCTTGAATAAGACCCTACAAGTTAGTACGACACACACATACATACATACTCACTTATTTCAAATAGTGTAATAACAACAGAGGAAAAGGCACTACATAGACTGGGGATGATCGTGAATGAGACCTGGTGGTGGCTTCTGATTCCTCCTGACTATGCCACGAAACAACAAGCTCCTTCAATGTAATGTAGGTGATGTTTCGTGGCACTGTTTGAAGGACTCACTAACCTCCAATTTTCTGCTACGGGGTCCTTGTTAAACTATATAATAATAGGATCTTGGTGAGATTTATTCTGGTAAGTTTGGCTCTCAGTACAGGTTTGGTACAGTTCACACACACACACACACACACACACACACACACACACACACACACACACACACACACACACACACACACACACACACACACACACACACACACACACACACACACACACACACACACACACACACACACACACACACACCCACACTTATCTGACTTATTCCTTATCCCCGAAAATAAAGGACAAGGAGAAGAAGAACAAGTGTATTTACCTTCCTCCCAGCTATTTTAAGAAGAACTCATGTAACTCTCTGTTGGGCCGAACTGACCTCCACAAACTTTACACGAGTCTAAATATACCCAATGCCGATCCAATTTCAGTCACTTTTTTTTTATTTTTTTTTGTGTATGTATGTGTGTATTTGTATTTATTTTATTTATCCTAGTCGCACTGTATATGAAAAATATATAATCGCACCTCTCTATTCACTCAGTCAGTATTCAGGTGAAGCAAAATATGATTATTATTATTCAACCCAAAATAATAAAAATGCTTATAAGAATTAAGTCAGTTTTGAAGTCAACGGGTCGACCCGGGTTACGGCATTACAAAGAGTACGTGAAAAAAAGTACAGACAGATAAGAAAACAAAATAAATAATAACAAAACTGCAGTGTACAGACCTGACCTTAGCCACACCACCACCACCACCACCACCACCACAACAACAACAACAACAACAACAACAACACCACCACTACTTTAAAGGAGTCTGTAGAAGTCTAATATTTTCCTGGTGTAATTTTTTCCTCACTCTCAATGTAATCTGTGCTTTATTTCTCTTTCACTCTTCGTGGTGGTATGTAAAGTATACTATAGAGTGGTCTGAAAGTCTTGTCACCCCTATAAATGGCTCGTACAATTATGACAAGTGTATGGTCGGGGGTGACAAGGCCTTCACACCATGCACCCTATACTTTGGGCCGCATGCAAGAACATTTTGTGGTGTTGGACGATGGTGTGTGATCGGTATGATGACTTGATAGACAAATACTCCGTCAGGCTATTCCAAACACACCTGTATGTTTATTATGACTCTTGACAGTACGGTACATATCTAGAGAACAGGAATCTCAGCTGGGACATCTGGGTAAGGTACTGTGTGTGACTGCTTCCAAACATGACTGAATTCCATATATCTCCATCATCAATGCATCATCAATTCATCCAGTAACATTACTTTTTTTCACCGTAAACCCTTCACATTGAAATACTGATAGAATTCGGATAAGTACATGAGCTTGATGCCTCCAGTTACTTGTCTGTTGTTGCGGAAGGCTGACTAGTTCTCTGGTAGATTGAAACTTGTTGAACTACGTAAACAATATTTACAGTCGTAATCACAGTCGACATCTTGGTGGCCAGTGGTTTGCCTCAACATCGTTTGTCAATTTATTTGTTGGAATGCTAGTCCATGAAATATTGCCAGATATTATAACACGAACAGTTTACTCCAAATAGGTGACTAGGGATGTAGAGTTACCCTGCTTCCACCTGGTACAGTTTGGCTTCTACTGTCAGTCCTGTCTTGATAATATTTAAAAATGTAGGGACTAAGAGCGTTACAAATTTAAAGGCAATAAAAGTGAGGGATACTGGGGAAATAAAGGATGAGTTTTCTTACTCAATATTAATATTCAAGGAATGGTTAGACAACGATGTCTGCTCCCTACCAACAGATGAGTGAACACCTTCGATTCCAACTAACCCGCAACAAAGCCCCGACTGTGATTACGACCCCATAATAGATGAAAACAGTACCATTAGATAAGGAACCCTTATATAAATCGATTCGCCACTGCCTTGGAACCCTAAGAAGCAGTAATGGAACATCTTATAATTATTATGAGCTATTATTTACGACGACTCGATGCTTCTTTCCGTCTTGAGGTAATGATCAAAAAGGCTTTATAGAAGGACTCCTCATCCAGTGATGGTGTGAATAATCTTATCAGGCTGAACAATGAGCCACTCAACAGTAGATGGACAGATTATCATTGAAGACTCATTAATCCTTTGAGCACCAAAAGTCACCTTGGGATGTTATAGTCACTAAGAGGAAAGTTATTACCATTAACAGATATTAGCAAAACATCCACAGGACAGTTCATCTCCCTCTCTCTTCTGCCCCCCCCCCTCTCTCTTTCTCTCTCTCTCTCTCTCTCTCTCTCTCTCTCTCTCTCTCTCTCTCTCTCTCTCTCTCTCTCTCTCTCTCTCTCTCTCTCCAAACCTTTTCCATTTATTTCTATGTGTGTGTGTGTGTGTAGTTGGTCAATGACAGTCCAACCCAATGACTTGTCTTGTCTCGTTAACACTTTCCGTGTTTGTTCTGGTTTTTATTTTCCAACTTTCATCATGTCATTCCATCTATACTTTCAGTTCTGTGCCAAAATATTATAACCTGTTCTAGTCTGTCTCTTTAATTTATTATTAAGGTGACTATTTTAAAACCACTGCATGGTTCTCGAAGGATTAAGAAGCTCTTTGTGCAATAAACAAGAGACAGTTGTTCTTCAAGAAAACACTCCACTCTATTAACATGTACAAAACAAGTTTGCAAGTAGGATTGATATGGTAAAATATTTTTCTTAAACAAAGTTCGTATTTGTCACTGGTAATTATGTATATCAGTTGACGACAAGTAAAATTTCCAGTATGCAGTAATGTGCTTTGTATAGTTCCTGACCTGTATATGTAAAGATCAACAACAGTGCAGGTAATTACTGTACATAATGATTGACATTCACAATTTATAGATGATGAAATTCAGTTACGTTAAACGCCTTATGCAAATCCTATAGCATAAGTAATGTAAATTCATATACAGGTATATGTTGTAAACACTGTTACTGCAACAAACCTCATATCAATATATCAATATATATATATATATATATATATATATATATATATATATATATATATATATATATATATATATATATATATATATATATATATATATATATATATATATATATGAGCTTAAATCAACAACACTGGTTTTAAAAAATAATATAGTTACGTCTCTTATCACGAAATACCCAAAAACTAATATATATATGCATTCAATAAAATTAATATACCGTCATTACACACACGAAGGCATCTGTTCCTTAAACACGAAATTAGACTATTGAACAAAACACTTTCCCACGTTACACCGCTTGGCTCAGATCAGTAATCAGACCTGACCCTGCTGACCTTAACCTATATCCTATGACCAGTGATGTGAGTATGTCAGGGTCCTACCATCACTTGTCCTTGTTGAATCAAACACCTTGGCTGCATAATACCATAGCAAGTGACATGTGAAGTTAGGTTAGGTGGAAGGTGGGGAAAATCCAGGTAACTTTGACCAACGCCGTGAGTGAGTGAGGTCAGGGTTGGTCAGGGAAAAATACAACGATCCTCTACCACTTGTGTTTACTGCTTGAGAAGAAACACCACTGACAGCCATGGAACTTGAACCCACACCAGACTCAACATCTGTTTACACGTTGTAGAGCCTTCCTTACCCACCAAGAGTATGTCATTGTTGGCTTAGAGTCAACTGTATTCCCATCCAAGAGACAGGACAGACACACTATCTTCCATACTACACTGTCTGCCTTTATTAATGATCCTTACGTATGGAATAAGCATAAATCTAACTAAAATAAAAAATATAATATAATATATATATATATATATATATATATATATATATATATATATATATATATATATATATATATATATATATATATATATATATATATATATTCACTTCCTAACTCTGTTTCTTTAGACATTCACTCATACACCACTGGTCTACTCATCATCTGATTGTCAAAGCTATTCCAAAACATCCATCGCTTCCAAGCTGAGAGGTAGTATCATACAAACATCAAAGAGTATGTGAATAGTAACATACTTGACAACACTATGCTGACATGTACATTTAGCAAAAATAGCCAGCCCACCCAACATAACATTATGACAAAATGAATGATAACATCTTGTAGAAGTTTATTGTCTGGTTTAGTTTTAGTATTTATTTTAAAATGCATCCAACGACCCTGAGGTGAAGATGATATTCTTGTCAAGTGTACACACACATAGCAGTGGTTTAGTTTCCTAATAACACTCTTCCATGTATTTCCCCAATTTCATCTCAAATACTCTCGAACTGCTTCTGAGCAATTAAAATTTGGGAAATATTGTTCCTGCGACACCTCACTGATGGCAAAACTGTGTTGACCAAAAAACCCTGCCATTCTCTGTATGGCAAGAAATATTGTCAACTAATTAATACTATTATGTACAATATATTTATCTTCATTGCCAAAAACAAACAAACTAACAGGAAGAGAAATATTTTGTTGTTGTCATTACTCTCTTCATTTAAATTTCTGTGACTTTTCTGCCATTGATCAATAATCTGTGATGGTTATTGCAGCCATCACTCTCCCTGTTAACTGTTCACCCCGTGGTAGGGATGTAATCGTGTCCTACTCACTGTAACCGAGGAACACAGAATGATCTGAGGAGTCCCAGCAAACACGGAACCCTTTTCTAACGTTCTCTTAGAAGTTAATGTCCGTTATACTAGTAAAAACATTCGGGGGGTCACTGTTAGAACAACGTCAGGAGAACGTTTCTACATGGGTATTGGGGCACTCGTAAAATAAACTTAGATCATTATAGGTGTGAGATTCTCAGCGTAGTAGAACCATCAAGGGAAGCATCAGGAGTGTAAGGGCGTGGTAAGTGGTCCATGTCCACGCCCGTGTCCCTGCACTCCATGCTCTGTGGTCTCTGCTCTGTTGTTTATGGTCCTCCACCGTGGGCGTCACCTGACCTAGTGGGCGTCGGGAGGTGGGTGCGGGGACGGGACCAGGGGCGGCGGCACAGGCATCGTCACTGGGGGGCTTCTCACAGTGGCTGTTGTCGTCGGCGATGCAGGCAGCGTGGGCGATGGCGTGGGCAATGTACGTCTGTTCCACCGTGCCAGTAAACAGGTGTGACCCCGGACCAATGGCATACACGGGCACGTCCTCCCCACCATGAGTCTCGTATCTGAGGAGTTGGTATGGGTAAGTTGGAGCGTGTGTGTGAAGGATGTGTGTATGTGGTGAATGTGTGGTTAGTGTGTACTGTATGTGGTGAGAGTGTGTGTGTGTGTGTGTGTTTGAAGAACGCGTGTGTGGTGTGCAAGTGTTGTGTGAAGGACGTATGTGTGTATGTGGTGTGTGTGTGTATGTATGTGGTGAGTGTGTACGACGTGTGTATGTGGTGTGTGAAAGACTCGTGTATGTGGTGAAAGTGTGTGTGTGGGTCGTGTGTATATCAACAATAGGAAGAATGAGAATAAAAATTTAATAGATTTGTCGTCTAATATTGAGAGGAAGAATACACAAATACACACACAGTACACACGTAAGTGCACACAAAGACGTAATAATACTTACAAATAATCATAGACAAACACACACACACACGCACACAGACACACACACATACACATACACACACACACAAACACACACACACACACACACACACACACACACACACACACACACACACACACACACACACACACACACACACACACACACACACACACACACACACACACACGCAAACACACACACACACACTCACTTCCTAGGCACCGCAGCTTGTTGTACAAAGTTGATATCCTCAGTGTTGAAGCCAGTGAGGTCGTGTCGTCCCGTGGGTGTAGTGTGGGCATATCCAGGACCATTACCATACAGCAAGGTGGTGTAAGGTTTGCCGTCCAGGTCGCTGATCTCAGTGTCCAGACCTGACCACACATACATATACCAACAGTTAGATAGTGTAAGTGGTCATATTCTCTGGTTATTAATTATTATCTCTGTATAATGAGTTTGTATTATATTATTGCTTGAAGTTACTGTAATGTACTTTTGGTTGGTTGAGGAAATATACGTCGTAATCAATATGAAACTTTCAACATGATATTGGAAGAATACCATATTATAGGTAATGCTGTGTTTACAATATATTCAATGTATCTAGTAATTTAAATGGATAATTCATGAGTATGGTGTCATACACACTTGATTCATGGCTTGCAATACAGTCAATGAATGAAAGCGAATAAAGTCAGATGTATAAGAAGAAAAAGAATATATATATATATATATATATATATATATATATATATATATATATATATATATATATATATATATATATATATATATATATATATATATATATATCGTTACTGTGTAACTAATTTCATCACAGTTTTAAAAGTTGGCAGAAAAGAGGGTTTGTTTCTGTGGCAAAATTTCCTCTGTACTACTGAAATTTGTTTAAGTAAAACCACGAAGCCGAAAGTAAAAAATAAGCAATTATAAAAGGCAATTTTCAGCTACTAAACCCGGTAGTTGTTACCAAAAACACACAGACATATAATATCTATGATAGATGATTGTATAATAAAAGTATATGTATATATAAAGCATGCACTTCATACATACCTGTGATAGACTTCTGAAGACGTTAATGGTATAAGGTGCGGTAAATATAGGGTTCGAGAACTTAATATTAACGAGAGTCACCATAATGTGTTGGTTCTCAGCCAGGGACAAAGGTAAGTGTAACTCGTCTATCTGTAACTCAGGTATACAACACACACAGGGATATTGTGACTGGACTGGGTGGTACACCGTTGGATTTATTTCCGTATACATAGGAAACAATGATACAACATGACCAGGAAGATTGAAAAGATTCTTGAAAAACGTTAAGCGTTACTGATGGCCAGCTGATGAGACACAACTTATATCCTTGACTGTACACACTCCACTCAGGGTGCAAGTTCAACACCTTCATAATTATGCAGTCACTGTGAAAACTGAATAAGGCTGAATAACCTGATAGTTGTATTTCATATGAAGTTCTCCCTACTAGTAATTAATTATCTTTTGTGTTAAGGAGAAATTCTTTATTTGGCTAATTGGATGGTTAGTGTGTCCTCCTAACTATGCCAGAAAAACAGAAGCCTTCAATGGTAGTAATAAAGGATCTGTTTCGTGGCAAAATTTGAAGAAATCGGAGTCCTTCCAATTCACCAATGAAATAATTTCTCTTTAAGTCGAAATATCTACTTAGGACAAGACAATTGTGGCAAGGATTTGAACCCACGCAACCCTGATCTTTTACAGTGAGTGTGGAATGATTCTTTTGTTGCTTAATCACAATAGATACTGTGAAAAGTTTGTATCCCCGCCACCCACTTTTTGAGGTGGTCAGCTGCGTGATAAACTCTACGGACTGACCAACCCACATTTCACTATCAAGTTTGCAAGTAGGGGAAAAGGGGTGGGCGAATTGTGGATATGGACTTTGTATGCCAGGAGAACTTAACAGACTACAGACCCGTTAGTACCATAGTAGTACTACACTACTGCTAATAAACCTTATAATGGACTATGATAAACAAATGTATGCACCGTTAATTAACAAGCGGAGTGGTTAAACCAACTCCTAACTTTTCACAGTGACTGCATGGCTTACACATCCACCACACAAACATTTGTACCAACACACCACAAATGTAAACACAGGGAAAAGGGCTATTATATCCCGTGTAATATTTGATAGTTTTATCATATAATTATTATTTAGTACCTATATCCCTATCCAAGTCAGTGGCCTTTCTCAGCTGAATAATATAATCTTACACTTGCCAAATAAAATAAATTGGTTTAAGTATTACAATGATGCCAAAATAGACATAAATATCAATGTAAAACTGTCCTCATCAAGTGCGTGGGTGTTACAGAACATTATTTTGTTGTCTTCAGTTTACGAAATTTTAAAATAAATTCCTATATTTATAATTCAAATACTATTTATAGGCCATGAAAGACAGGACAGTGGAAGAGAGATACTGTCTGTACAACCATCACCAAACGATCCTGTTATTCTGTCGCTTGTTCTTGTTGATGGAGAACACTGGAAATCATTATAGAGTGTCAAGAAGGAGAGGAGACGTTTACATCCCTTCTGACTGACACAGTGTATTCCAGATTCACCCTTCAGACAGGAGAGGCGACAGGTCATTAGGCTGGTGACTGTACCGGGATCAGACGGAGGTAGAGCGCGAGTGGGACAGACCAGGGGAAGGTTGAGGAAAGGGACTGAAACAGGGACGGAAATAGAAGAGAAGAACAACGGACAGAACAAGACTGAAATTAAGCTGGAGACTGGACGCGACTGATAGAAAGGGAGAGTGGTGGGAATCACAGAGGGAGACTGAGTGAAAGAATGAGTCAAGAGTCAAAACAGAAGGAAGGGCAGAGGAAGAGAAAACGATGCAGGGGGAAATCAAACACAACAGCAGGAGAGATTGGCAAGCAGTAGGAAAGGGTAGAACACGGTAGGATGGAGCAGGAGGGAGTTTAGGTGGAGCAAGGTGGGATATAGCAGAACAAGGTAGGATAATATCAAATGAAGTAGGGATAGGAAGGGATAGGGTAAGGTATAGTTAACTGAGTCAAATACATGATCAAGAACAGGGAAAGATCAGTGGACTAAGGTAGGATGGGGTTAAACACAGCAGGATCGATTGATACAGCGTAGGATAGAGTGAAACACGATACAAATAGTATAGAGTAACGAACAGTAGGACTGAGTGGAACAAAGTAAGTTAGGAAAAAATATGGCAAGGATAAAGTGAAACGGGGCATGACATGGGCAAGTCGTCAGGAGAAAGAAGGTTAAACTGGTGCCAGGTAATTACTGGAAGAGTTTAAGGTAAAGAGAAAGACGTCCAATCAGCTGGAGGCCAAGGAAGGAAAGAAGGAAGGAAGGACAGGGTAAGGACACACACAACACACCGAGGACGGGATGGCCACGAGGCACGGAGGCGCCGCCGAAGGTGAGTGTGTGAGAGTGATCGGCTGTGACCACCAGGAGTGTGTTGCTCAGGTCCAGTAGCTTGAGGGCCGTCTTGACACACTCGTCCAGCCGTCCCACCTCGTCCAGTGCCCGAGCTGCCATGTTGTAGTGGTGGGCGTGATCCATACGACCCGCTGCAGGGGAAAATACACACTCACTCTCACTGCCAGTCACCCACAACTCACCTCCATCAGAACCTCTTTGTAGTGTGGACTTTTGACTGTCAGGATCGTGAACTCCGTAGGTACAGTATAGTATACTAAAAATCAAAAGTAAAGCTAGGGGACAAGCTGAAAGATAAACTCGGGTTCAAGATGTCCCGAAGCATTTTCTTTTTCTTTAAGTATATTTTCACCTTCAAGATGTTACATGCTGATTTACTGGTGCTACAACAGTTCCGGACAAATAGTTGCTTTTTATCTGCGAAACCGTTGTCCCTCCATCAATACAGCTGATAACACAGTGACGGCGTAACCAGAGAACCATCAATCAATCAGATCAATCATCTTCCGTGGGACCAACATTGAAGCTTACCTGATGACTGTCGGTGTCTTGGGCAGAGGGCGGTGTGATTGGTTCCAGAGTCAGTAGTGGCTTGTTTGCTTAGTTAGTGAGGCAGTTCCCAGAAAACACATAACCGATTCCTAACGTTCTTTAGAAAATTATGGAATTACGTTTTTCTAACAATGTTGGAAAGGAGTGGGAAACGGCAAGAAAATAATTATAATATGATTTGGATATACATACAATATATTCAAACGCTCTTTTCACAAAAGTTATGAGTTCCAGTGTTGAGCAAATATTCTATACGGACATGCAACGGTAATAGAACGTTTGTAGCTGTTGTGAGAAACGTTTTGTGTTTACCGGGGTGAAGCGTCCCGTCCGTCGGGGCCTTGAAGCCTCTACACTACCATCACCAACGCTATCATCATCACCACCTCCACGAATACCACATTATTACATGCACCATCGACATCCTCCACAGAGAAACATAGACTACTCATACTATAATGCACAGTCAGTGGCATAAATCCTCTTCATCCGTACATACATAATATTAGTGTGGGCCAAGACCTCTTTTAATGATAACTACATCAAGAATTTATAAGACAATTTTACACTGCTAAAGTTAATCAAAATCTCTGAAAGGATTCTGATGCAGGATATAATATTAAGAGATAACCTGGCCCAAAAATGCACATATGGATGAAACAGATATATTTTTTAATGCTATAAACTGTACAACATAGAGATGGACACAGAATGACGACGAAAAATGATATAACATGCCACCGCAGCCACTACAGCTTCCCCACCTGTTAGAAAGCAAAACACACTGGCCTTCCATAACACTCCTTTACCTCACATTGTCACAAGGACAGAAAAGGTAATGGCGGCTGTCACTTGATTAATTTTACTACTTTATTCTTTCATAAGCATTCAAAAATAAAAATGAAAAGGAAGATATCGACGCTGAGGTTTATAATAAGAAAGAAGTCACTCAAATTAAGACTTATTACATAAAATATCTTCCCATTTCTGTACTAGTATTGAAAAAATGAAAAACTAAATAAGCTTGAAAGTTTACCTGACTACAGACAACAGTGGAACGAGGGTGGATATAGGGAGGCCAGTGTGAGAAAAATGGAAAACAAAGAGACACAGAGATAAGCGTAATTAGACAAGGGGCGTAGAATGAGTGAGTGGTGAGTGAGTGAGTGAGTGAGTGAGTGAGTGAGGGCAGTATACCAGTGACGGGATGGCCCCTTGGGGTGTTATCGCCGCCAAAGGTGAACACGTGGGAGTGGTCTGCGGTGAGGACGATCAGCGTGTCTTTGGTGGAGGTCAGGTTGAGGGCGCTCTGAACCGACTCATCCAGGGCTCCGATCTCCTCCAGCGCACGACGCCCGTTATTGTGATGATGGGCGTGGTCTATCCGCCCAGCTGATGAGCAGGGCGGGACGGGGCGGCCACCAGGTTAGTTATTATACAATACAAGTATATCATATACACCATACAAAGGGTAGAAAGAGAGAGAGGAGAGGAATAAATAAGGGTGGTTAGTCCTGACGAGCATGGTTCACTTTTGTATTTAAGCTTTGTTCTGGTCAGATGAAGGGGAAACACTGCCTAAGTCACTGAATGTAAATAGTGGATGCCATTAAAATCTTTGTTTAATGGATATACGAAGGTGATTATCCCTCATGGTAATTTGTTTTTGATCAACAGTATAATCTTCACCACCAGAATCGATTCTATTCAAGTGCATAAAGTCTGAGGCAGTGTATCCCATTCATCTGCTCGGAACTGCACATTGAAGGTCTAAAGTTCTCACCCACCAATCTGAAACTGTACCCAACACCGAAGAAGCTAACACAGGTAAAGAACTAGAGACTCCTGAGGGTATTAATAAACTCTACTTCTTCGAGGAAAAGGATTTTCGTAGCTCAGTTCGTTCGCAATACAAAATAATATGAATTGAGCGACGAAAAGCCTTTTCCTCGAACATGCCTGTAGTTTCATAATACAACCCGAAGGCTTTTCACAGACTCATTCCATCGGTTCATATTATAAATCCTTGCAGTGTGAAAGAGCTACTAACTAACCACGTATAAATAACATTAGACCAAAAAAAAACAAAACAAAACACCATTCAGGAAGAAAAAGTGATTTGTTTTACTGAATAGATTGAATGAATGAATGAGTAGTCTATCAGTTATCAACCCACAACAACGCAATACATTCATTCCCCCAAATCTTACAACGATGACCTTGGCGTTGGGATTTGTCAGTCAGTGGAAACCCAGACAGATTATGACGAGAGGGTCAAGTGGATGGATGCTGGTTATTCATGACCCAAATGTTATGAGAATATATTAAAAGGAATTACATAAAGGAACAGAATTGAGGTATAAAGGGAAAATAAAAAAAAATGTTCAAAGGTCTTCCAGGAAAACATAAAAGAGATTTGCTGCTTATTCACTTCAGTCTTCAATATCATATTACACGAGTTTGGCAAATGAAGATTCCTGCAAACATTAACATTGATGCTTATGCCTTTACTGCATAAATTAATAATTCGTACCAAACTTACATGCTCTTAAGGGGATAGTATACTTTTGGAACATTGGAGCACCTTGATTTCTCCAGAGCATGCCAGAAAACAAGACTAGATTAACAAAAGTAATAGTGGCCTGTTGCTTGGAATGGATTGGAGGAATCAGCTGCTCCAGATTTACCACCAACACTATACTACACCCCTAAACGAACGATATCACAGCTTCTCTCTCGTTATGAAAGGAAGAAAACTTATCAAACGTCAAATCAACTGTCATAATCTCGTTACCCAATATAAGGGTAACTAGAACAACGAAATTTGATTATAGCAGTATTTCCAACTACACTTCTCAAAGCTGCATGTTGGTCATAACCTAAATAGTCTTATGGAATTTATCATCCACCATTGGAACTACTGTAGTGTAAAAAAAACATTAACCCTGGAAGGATGTAACTAAAAATAATTCACTTCCCTTGACAAGACATCATCATCACCTGTGCAAATGTCTGGGGATACTTCGGTACCAAAAATCTTCTATTGTTTGTAACCTACCGGGTATATAATATTATTCTTTCAGGTGTTAAGTGTTTTATCGCCACCTATAAATATATACTATAAATATTATACTTTATAATGTTTAGCAGCACTGTAAGGGAATATAAAAGTGTTGTTAGTGACGACAATCAATACTAATGAACTGCTTAACATGACACTGAAGCAAAGAACTGTTACTATAGTGAAGGAAGAGTTAAATAATGAATGCATACAGAAGCATCAAGTAATTTTACACAAACGATATATTATAATTCTCTCTCTCTCTCTCTCTCTCTCTCTCTCTCTCTCTCTCTCTCTCTCTCTCTCTCTCTCTCTCTCTCTCTCTCTATCTCTCTCTCTCTCTCTCTCTCTGTTATCTATTAAAATCAGTCATTAAGGCCTGAGTTGTTCTAGTAGTTTAACCTTCATAATATCAAAGCCGTTTAGTGTTTGCAGGTCACTGATTGAAAATGAGCCTCTCTTTATTCGTATCCATGAAACCCCAAATTTTCATAACTATCATCACCATTACCATTATCACTCACACCATCACTATCAGCTTCCCGTTATCACCACTGTCACTACGATCACCATCACCATTATCTCTACCACCACCACCACTACTACCACCACCACCAACAACACTATCTTCACCGTCACTACCACTACCACCATCATTACCACTATCACTACCTTAACACCTAACTCTCTCTCTCAGTCTCTCAGTCGCCAAACTTTCTTTCCTTTCATTCTTGTTTATTTTTATACCTCAGCCTGCATATTTTAATAATCCCTACTCCTCCCTCCCTCCTTCCTTCATTATTTTCATTAATTCT
>JAWZYT010002723.1:140000-145082 GCA_034508575.1 Petrolisthes manimaculis
TGTAAAAGGTATATAATGCCAATAAAAATCTTAAAAATAATAAAAGAAAGATAAAGATTTAAGATTAAAAAATTATAAAAGATAAAGAAATCCTCTGTGCTTCGAGTTGTTTGTTATATTGAGCGTCGAGTTGGTCGAAATATCTTTATGAATCTGAAGGTCATTGTGTTGTTGGGTTCGTGGGTTGTGCGAGTGAACAATGTGATTTTTGTTTTTCGTGGTGGGAAGCGGCCACACGACAATTACCAACGCAAAAAAAAAAAGAAAAAAAGAAAAAAATACAACACAGACAAAATAGAATAGAACAAAGGAAAATATATCCGTAAATAAAATAAAAACAAGTAACACTTAAACAATGGAAGGAGAGAGAAGGAGCAGCATATATATATATATATATATATATATATATATATATATATATATATATATATATATATATATATATATATATATATATATATATATATATATATATATATATATATATATATATATATATATATATATATATATATATACTGAATATTAAGTAGTAATAGTGGTGGATAATGTTGTAAGTGTAAGTGGTCTTTGCAATTGGTGACCAGGAAGGCAAACAAACACATTAAAGTCTCACTCATTAGGCGGTACAGCGGAACCTGGTGTACTCACTCACCCTCACCCTCCTAACTTCCCTCCCTCCCTCCCTCCCTCTAACCTAACTCACCTGACCTCATCTCCAGAACTACATCTTCTTAATGACCTCTTCCTTTTAATTCACAGAGAAATTTGTGGAGATTTAAGTGCCCTGTATATAAGTGTCGCAATTTTAAAACAATCTAATAAATTCTCTTTAATTAGTAAAGTGTTTAATGACGACGGCGTTACAATGAATACTTTTAATTTACATTGAAGAGTTGTACAGTACTTCAGTGTCGCTCAGATCAGTATGACAATATCCTTATGTCTCTAACTGGAAATATGTTGTTGTTGTTGATGTTGTAGAAATGAAGTGTTATCGAGTAGAAGGCTGGCTGGCTGGACGAGTTGGGAGAATTACAGCCAATATAAAAGGAAAGAGAGACACCAGAGTTACAAGGTGTTTCTCTTTCCTTTCCTTGTGACAGTATAGGAGGACCCTGACACAGAAGAAGTTCAGTAACTCAGCCATCCCACCTACTACTACTACCACCACCACCACCACCACCACCACCACCACCACATTATTGCCTTGTTCTGGAGTTTGGAACTTTGACTCGATATCTGGCAGCTGATGTCTCGTATTAGGAAACTTGTGTGTGATGCGAGGGAGTTGCAGACACCGGGTCGTGGTGCCAAAGTTCTCAAGTAGTCACTAGTGTGGAAGGAGGCCGATGGAAGACGCAAAGGACTTGTGCCAAATATTGTACAGTTGTGGAAACTACTACTGCTACCTACTACTACAACTACTACTACTACTACTACTACTACTACTACTACTACTACTACTACTACTACTACTACTTTCACTACTATTACAACTACTACTACTACTACTTCTGTTATGATGACTCCATAGACACACTACAGAGCCATCGTACCGGTACCACTCCAATGTCAACACCATGCTAAATGTTCTTGCGTACGACCCTAACTTTCCATACAATACAAGAGAATAATGGCACGCATGAACATCACTATGGTGTCCTTTCATCACTATGGTGTCCTTTCATCACTATGGTGTCCTTTCATCACTATGGGGTCCTATTATCGTGGTGACATATACAGTATCTATCTAAATTTCTACACAATACTAAATGGGACTCACATTGATGTTCCTGCCCGGTTCATTCTCGACCAGTTGGCGAGCGATGTCTTTGCACGAGGCATGGGAGTGAGGAGGGATCTTGGCGTTGTCCTCCCAGTATCTGGAGGGGCTACGGGCGTAAAGGGCTGAGGGAGTCCCGTGGGTGATCCTTGTGTTGGTCACGATGCCTGTACTTTTGCCTGAAGGAGTAGAAGAAGAGGCAGGGGTTAGTTAGTTATTTAGTTAGACCATTCATAGTGAGTATAGGAGATAATTGATGAGATAAACATACAACTGTAATGACAATAAAAAACACTCACACAACACGAATAAATGATGGGAGATTGACAAGATAAACAAACTACCGTGAGACGACCCTATAAACACAACAACAACACGGATATATATATAGGTATTACTAACGAGGCTTATAACGTGTATATAATATGTCTCACTGGTCGTCTCTTGCATCCAACATCTGACCCTCTTCCACTGACTGATAAATAATGATCGAACACTGTATATCCACAATCCAGGAAAAATAATGGAAAGAAGACAAGGTAGGTGTGTATGGGAGAAGAAAATTAGGCGATAATGACATGGGGAATGGGAGAAAGAAGACGTATATACCGATAACACAGAAGAATGATAAAATATAGAAGGAATAGAAGGAACTAAAGAAAAATATGGGAAGACAAGTCGAAGTGAAACAGAGAGGTGAAAGAACGAACGGCAGAGGAAAGGAAGCATGTATAGGAGAAGAGAAACAACGAGGATAAAGAAGGCATAGCGTAGGATAAGAGAAACAGGGAAGAGAAAAAAGGCACAAGCAAGAGAAGAAAGGTAGGAGACAAGGAGAAATATAGAGGAGGAGAAAGAAGTCACAAGAGAATAATGGTTGGAGACATGCAGGAGAAGCAGGGAGGAAAATAAAAAAGGCCTTGCTTAGGAGAGGAGAAACAGGAGAAACAAGAGAATAGTGAATGGTAAGAGACAAGAGAAGAAGAGACTGAAATTGTAGTGAATGGTATAAGGTGCCATCGATTTTACTGAGAGGAAAGGCAAAGAAAGGGAAGAGACCACAACACAACACAACACAACACACTGGGCAAAGATAGAAGAAGAATTGATAAGATAGAAGAATAATTGATAATGAATAATGAATAATGAATAATTGATAAGGAATAATGAAAGATAATGACTCTAACATTACAATAAAGAAAGATAGAAGAATGATTGATAAGAATATATCAAGGAATAATGAATGATAAAAATGTCCACAATGCAATAAAGATGGATAGAAGTATAATTGATAAGGAATAGGTAAAGGAATAGTTAAAAATAATAATGTCCATAATGCAATAAAGAAGGAAGGAAAAATAATAGATAACGAATAGATAAGAGGTTAACGTAGAGGAACAAGCACCTATAAGAAAATAAAGAGGAGAATGGACGATAAGTGATAAGAGGAAGGGAGGAAGAAAAGAGAGAGAAGGAGAAACAGTGAGCTAATAAAGGAATAATTGATAATGGAAGAGTAAAGGAGAAGGGAGATAAGAGGAAAGAGACAGGAGGAATGAGAGAAAAAAGACGTATAAGAAAAAGTGAAAATAGTAGGTAGGTAGGGAGGGAAGAAAGGAGAGAAAAGCAAAAGAAGAATAAAGAACGAAGGAGGGGAAGAAGGATAAGGAGATAAGACTGAAAGTGATACGAATGAAGAGATGAAAGAGAAGAAAAAGACGAAAAATGGGAAAGGATGGAAGGGGGAAGAATGAGAAGGAGAAGAATAGCACATGACAAAAGGAAGGAAGCAGGGCAAAGGGAGAGAATAATTGAGAGAAACGAAGGAGAGAATTAAACAGAGAAGAGAATGCGAAGAGGAAGAGAAGGAGAAATAAACAAGGTAACTAAAGAAAAAAGACGAGAGACAGAGAGAGAGAGAGAGAGAGGGAAAACAGACACACAGACAGAAAGAGAAAGAGTGGAAAAAAGAACTAGAACGTAGAGAGAAAAAGGAGAAAAGAAGTGAAGAAAAAAGAAAGAGAGAGGACAAAAGATAGACTGACAGGAAGATAATAAAACAGGAGAACGAGAAAGGTAAAAGGATAAGAGAGATATATATTGTATAAGCCTCACACACACACACACACACACACACACACACACACACACAAACACACAGACAAACAGAGAGAGAGAGAGAGAGAGAGAGGAGAGGAGATAAGGAGAGACGGAAATGGCGAGGAAATGCAAGAACCTGAAAGAAAATAATGTGGATAAAGAAAGGAGAAAAAGAGACAGACAGACAGACAGATGGAGAGAGAGAGAGAGAGAGAGAGAGAGAGAGAGAGAGAGAGAGAGAGAGAGAGAGAGAGAGAGAGAGAGAGAGAGAGAGAGAGAGAGAGAGAGAGAGAGAGAGAGAGAGAGAGAGAGAGAGAGAGAGAGAGAGAGAGAGAGAAGAGAGAGAGAGAGAGAGAGAGAGAGAGAGAGAGAGAGAGAGAGAGAGAGAGAGAGAGAGAGAGAGAGAGAGAGAGAGAGAGAGAGAGAGAGAGAGAGAGAGAGGAGAGAGAGAGACAGATGGAGAGAGAGAAATAAATAACCAAGGATGACAGGATGCAGAATGAGAAGAGAAGGGAAATGAAAGGAAAGGAAAGGAAAGGAAGGACTGAAAATGAAGGCCGTGGGTAAGGGGGTGAGATGGTGGTTTGAGGGGGCGGGGTTCTGATGTTGGGGTGAGAGAGAAAGAGAGAGAGAGAGAAACGACACAGATAAAAAAAGATCGAAAGAGAGACAGAAAGACAGCAAAAACACGAACGAAACGAAAGAGATTGACAGACAGCAAAGACACGAACGAAAGAGATTGACAGACAGCAAAGACCGAACGAGAGACAGACAGACAAGACAGACAGACAGATAAAAGGCGAACAACGATGCCAATGTGGAGGGAGAAGAAGAAGAAGAAGTGGGACTGACAGGAAGGCTGTGAGGTCAGACAGGTACACTGATTGGCAAGAAAGAGGCGAAGGTGGGGGGGGGGGGGGGGGGGGGGTGGGGGAAGGGAGGGGGAAGGGGGGCGAGATGTCCAGAGGGAGAAAAACTTGGAGTGGGGGAGTGGGGGCGGATAAGGGGCCGAACAAGACTGGATGGAAAAGAGAGAAAGAGTTAAGAGATGGACAAAAGAGGAGTCGAAATAAAATGGGCTACGTGACGGCTGGTAGGTAGAAAAGTAAGAAGGAAGGAAGGGAGGAAGGAAAAGAAGGAGGAAAGAAAGGAAAGCAAGAGAGGAATGATAGAAGGAAAAGAAGGGATGAAAGAAT